>JAAEAF010003947.1:0-128437 GCA_011037195.1 Triatoma infestans
TCCTAATGTTGCTCAGGAATGGATGACATTCAGCCAGCAACTTCCCACTCTAGAAAATATCAGGATTCCGAGATTCATCCTTTTTCCGGATTTTAAGGAAGCACGAGTTTTTGGATTCTTTGACGCCTCATAGAAGGGTTTCGCAGCGGTACTTTATTTGCGCACTGTATCGTGCTCAGGGCGAGTGAAAGTATGCTTGCTGAAAGCTAAAACGAAATTAGATCCTACCAAAACCGTCTCAATTCCTCGTCTTGAGCTTGCAGCCGCTCATCTTCTTGTGAAACTCAAGATTTCAATTAAGCGGCTGTTGGACGCTGTTTCAGTCTCAGAGGTCATCTACTTTACCGATTCCACTATCGTATTGGCATGGCTGGGGAAGTCACCGCATCAAGTACAGACATTCGTTGCCAACCGGGTGGTTTTTATACTTGACCATTCGGAAGTATGCAAATGGTATCACATACCATCCTCGGAGAATCCTGCCGATCTCGCTTCATGCGGTTCATTCCCCGAAGAGTTGATAAATCATTCTTCTTGGTGGGCGGCACCAGAGTGGTTACAGCAGAATCCGCATTTGCTTTCTCGCCCTCCAGAGCTTCCCGATAAGGTTCCAGAACTTCGCTCCCATATGTCTTTCGTTCTCAGCTGCAGCGAAGGAGAGTTAATGCAATGGGTGTCACGACATTCTAATTACGGAACTATGATCCGCGCTCTGGCATACGCGCTCAGGTTCCTTGCTAATGCGAGAGCACCACAAGTGAAGAGATCTCTCGGACCCCTTTCACCAAACGAGATAGACAACGCTCTTACTGCGTGTGTTAAGGCGGTGCTGCAGTCTCATTTTGCGAAGGAGTTTTGCTGGAAGGAACACAGCTATAGAGGTCTACAGCAAACGACCTTGACGAAGATTTTCTTTGAATTCTCTAGCCTTACCTCCAAGTGATAAGGCCATCATTTTTCCAAGTTTTCTACAGATCCACAACTCAGCGTTTTCCTTCTACTCGACGGACTCACAAATCGTTTTACCACTTCATTCGTCATCTGGTGGATCAAAACAACTGCCCAGCCTGTTACGCGTCATCATTCATTCGTATTGTAAATATTTCATTGTACTATTACTAACCTACTAACCCGATTAGAAAATTAAAAGGAATTAATTTAAGTTATTTAATTGGTATCAATTTCAACTCTTATCTGCTTCTTACTTTACAGTCCACAAAATAACTCATCACATACAATAAATATTCACAATTACATATGTTATTATTACAAACACATCTACATGGAGCCATCTCCATCTGTAGAGATGTTATATAATATAAGAATATCCCTGAATAAAAAATAAAAACAAAAATTTCTCTTTAATTTAAAAAAATTAAAAAATCAAATAATATAAATCACAAAAAAAGAAGAAACTAATAAAAAAAAAAAGAAAAGATTACTTATTTAATATACATAATTAATATAGAACAATAGAAACAAAGTACAAACAGATAAACTTTAGAAGAAACAAACAAAAATAAGCCCTAAAATTATAAAATAGTGAAATATCTTTTAATAATTGAAACTGAAACACAAACCCAACCTAATTTAAATGAAAATTGATAATTAAATGCTTCTATTAACATTTTTATATAATTTAAGGCGTTTAAAGTAAAAATTAAATAAACTCTGCCAATTCCGGCCATTTAAATGTACCAAAAAAGAAAAAACATTCCAATCCTATATTTCCATATGAAATACTGTCTGTTTAAATCATTGCAACATAGGGCATTCAATTATGAAGTGGTAAATGCCATCCATCCATTGCAGTAAGATTGCGTAATAAACATTTGTTGTAATTGTTCAGCACTAGCTATAGTGCAATATATTTATATCGCACATCAGAAGAAAAGCCTAGCCTTAGAAATATCCTAATCGTAACATAAAATCATTTCTATATAAAAAAATCACTTCAGAATAAAATGATAAAATATGATAAATCTGCATATAATTTTATTTTATGCCTATTCCTTTTGTTCCTGTCTTGTTTCGGATTTTCATCCATCTCAAAGCAAATTCACGAAATTCGTTTAGAGAGTTCACTTCAACGCAATGTTTCTGTTACAATCACATTTGTTGGTTTGTTGATTGTATATTTGTGCTGGAGGTTATAAGGTTATGTTACTTCGTGTATGTGTTTAATGACAAAATGGAATTATTATAAATTATGATTATACATTAGAAAATAGTGTTGTTTATTATACATTATTTTCAAATTCCATTTTGTCATTAAACACACACACCGTAGTAAGATACCCTTATAACCTGCCGCACAATATATGTACAATCAACAAACCAGCAAGTGTGAGTGTAACAGAAACATTGAGTTGAAGTGAACTTTCTACACGAACTTGGTAAATTTGCTCTGACGATGGATGAAAATCTGAAACCGGTATGTAGTATAAGAAAAGGAATATGCATGCTACGACGGATAAAATTCCAGCAATAATCACAGAATCCGAAAACTCGTGCTTCCTTAAAATCCGGAAAAAGGATGAATCTCGGAATCCTGATATTTTCTAGAGTGAGAAGTTGCTGGCTGAATGTCATCCATTCCTGAGCAACATTAGGATGCACTGGCTCATCCCAATCAGAGCGGGACAGCCAGACATTTTGAAGTATACATTTAGTCCTGGGGCCAGCATGCCTAGTGGATCATAAACGCGCTATTGTCGAGAGGATGCTTCTCTTTGTGATTTTTGTGGTTACCGGATTGACCTTAAAGAAAAGATCATCGTCAATTTGGTCCCAGGACATTCCCAATATCTTTGTGATGCAACCTCTTTTCGTTCCAATGACAGTTCTTCTACAACTGCGTCCGAACCGATCGAGTTCATGAACTCTTTGTTGTTACTGCACCATTTGTGTGTCTCGAACTGCCCCTTCCCGATCAATTTAATCAATTGATCCTTTAGCTGAAGGGCTTCTTTTAAGTTACGGGCCCTAGACACGATATCGTCAACGTAGATATCTTCTAACAGGACGCGGGCTGCTAAAGGATATGGCTGACCTTCATCACTAACCAACTGATGGATAGTTCTGAGAGCTGTGAAGGGAGCCGAAGCCGTTCCGTATGTCACCGTCCTAAGTTCATAGGTAATCAATGAGTCTGCGGGTGATGAACGCCACAGTATATGCTGGTATTTCCTTTCGCTTGGGTGAATCAGGATTGCGTGGATCAGCATGCTACGATGGATAAAATTCCAGAAATAGTCATAATATTGAATAAATGATTTAAAATAAATATTAAATTGATTGTGTACTAGTACTAACTAAATATTTGTAAGTGAAAATAGATTAGATTTAAAGTGTTCTATTGAACCATTACTATCGCAAATTAGAACATCTATTGCTGTTAGTAAAGATAAGAATGGATATAAAGTTTATATGGGAAATTCAATCAGAGAGAGTTTTTATTAAAATCCACTAGATAGTGTTCATAAAAAATGTATAAGGTAAATTTCCAGGTTACTTAGTTGAAAATTTCTTGCTCGAATGTTATGTTTAATAATTAGTTAATTTATAAACATGAAAATGTATAATATAATTAAATTATTAATATGTAAATTCAATCTAATTATTACAGATAAATATTATATTATATACATTGGGTTCTATATATATACTGGTATTGTGTAGGTGTAACCCCTAATAATATCAAGAGTATAATTTTGCGTGTATCATACTATGGTATTATTATTATTATTATTAATACAATACAATTGGCTCCTCCTCTTTATATCGATATTATACAATTTGATAACAGAAAATACACAGTTATGTATATTTATAGGGAACAACTCAGTTCCCTTCTTCTTTTGTTTAATATGTTATTATATTATGTTATTATTTTTTTTAAATATTCAATTATTAATTTTCTAATTAAGTTACTATTTAATATAACATATTACTTTACAATATTTCCATTATAATTTAATATATTTCCACTATTGCAGAAATATTTCCCGGTAAGCCTGTGGCATTAAATTTTAAATCAGAAAAATCAAAAATACTTTAATACAATATTAAGATATTTTTTAATTTTGTAATTCATACCACTAGAGAAATATTGAATTTTTATTAGTTAAAAAAGTGGAAATTCTAATTCATATTAATACATATTTAGAGGATATAAGTCTATTCCTGAAGTAGATCACAAAAGCAAATGCCAGTCATGAGAACCTAGAATGAAACTACCTTGCTGCCCAGCTACCCTGCTGTATGGTACAGAAATTTGGGTTATAATATATGTATACAAAGACCTCAATTTGTTAAATAAGGCAACCAGATTTTTGGTTGGCAAAAAAAAAAATTACCCTAGTCCATATTGTGCGATTAAAAAACTGGATGCGATGTTAAGAAATTTTGTAACGTTAAAATGCAAGAAAATTTAAAATGTCTTACAAATTAATATGGAATAAGAAAGAATTCCAAAATGTTGTTTTAATAGATTGAATGAAAAAACAATAAAATAAATAAGAAAATTGAATGGGAAAATTGGATGTGGTTTTGGCTGTTAGCTATGTTTGTGTATTGGTGAAAATGAGATTATATATTTGAAATGATGCTGGATTGGGATTATTATTATTATTTTTGATGGGGTTTTACAACCCAGATGGTCATAGCACTATACCCAATAGCCACTGCTCTCTAACCTCCAAGTTGCCCCCTCTTTTAGCCTTGTTGCTGTCATCCCCTGTTCAACATCTTCCATCTTTCATCTAGCTCTTCCTCGCTTCCTAGATCTGTCTCGTATCTTCCTTTCTAGTGAGGTAAAGTTGTGGATTTTCTTGGGCCATTTCAATCATTTTGGTCTCTAAAGCTTAGACAATTGTCTTTGGATATCAACTGCCTTCCTAATTTCCAGAAATTTGCTGGATTCCAGATACACCATATCTTCTCCTCCAAAGTCCATATCTAAGGTCCATATCCAACCAAGCTAATATCAACTTTTCTGGATAGATAACGTCCAGACTCGTGGCTACATTTTCCACGAATGATTAGTAAAATCTTTTCCTTTGTCCTCATTCCTATTTCCTTGCTTCAGAGAGCTGCGTTCATTGATTTATTTATCTTACTTTATGCTATCTATTATTTATACCCAAGACTTGAATTCCTTGCTGGCTTGCAACATCCAGTCACCTATTTCCAATGGAATGGTAGGAGCATTAAATACCATGTATTCCGTTTTCTTTTTGCTAACGCTTGATCGTCATCTGGAATATACATCTATTGTCTTGCTAAACATGTAACTCTCATCTTTTGCATCGGTATATTGCACGGGTTGGATAAATTTACCCCAGCAGGCGATCCTATTCTATCACACAAGAATGAAGCTGGGTCAGAAGTAAAAGCGTGATTAAAATGAAATAAAATATTTGTTGTGGTGGTTGGTTCCGCAGAGCTGGAAAGCATCAGAGACATTTTCCGTGGTAGCCTGCTTCATTTTGTGGTCATCGACCGGTTTCTGGCGTTCGCCTATCTTCAGGATGCGTTTGTCAGACAGTGTGATAAGACAGACTTGCACAGAGCAAATTCAGTTTATAACTCAATTGTAGAGTGTATAAAACGAGTATATAAATAAAGAGTGTTTTTGAGTATATAAACTGAATTTGCTCTGTGCAAGTCTGTATTATCATACTGTCTGACAAACGCATTCTGAAGATGGGCGAACGCCCGAAACCGGTCGATGACCACAAAAAGAAGCAGGCTAGCCTCTGATGCTTTCCAGCTCTGCGGAACCAACCACAATTATTATAAAATTATACTGAAACTTTAATTCACAGAAATTTTTATGTTGCTGTAGCATAAATATAGAAGTTATCAGGGTAGATATTGTACAAGGTCGCATGTCAGAAGAGCAGTACATGCTGGGAATTATTTTCGTCTCCATAGGAACACGCTGGAGATTTTCTTTCAGTTAACAGTTGAAGAATTGTATTCGAAGTCTGTAAATCTAATCAACAAGTTTAATTTCTCAAATACGTGATGTTTGTAGGGATGTTCGTAGAAGACACGGAAATTCGTTGTTTTTTTTTTGTAAATAATTTTTAGAAACAGTGAAATCTGGCCTACAGCTTTATGCAGATTTTATATATCTATTTCACATGAGTTGCCGTCATCAATGACTCCCTCACACTTCCTTTAAACTACTCGCCTTATTTTACTTTTAGGTTTAAAATATTTAACTTGCTCCTATAAATTTTCATGCTTTTAACTGAAACGTTATTAGTATGAGATTAATAAAAGCTTCCTTTTCTGTTTAGGCTCTCTCTCTCTCACTCAACACACACACACACACACACACACACACACACACACACACACTCGCACATACACACCCTTCCTTTTTCTGTCTGCTACTAAATTTTTTGAACCATTGAGCTGAATTGATCCAGAGAAGTCAAAGACCCAAATAATATTGTTTGTGACCATTTCTATTTTAATATTATTTTGATTTTTATTAGAGCCATGGCAGTGGATGCAAACAATGAAATGCTATTCCAGATTTTGCAAAGCAAACACCACTTGCAAAAGAGAGAGAACATATATATAGTTTATTAAAAGACAGGCCCATATTCTTTAGCCATTATATGGCATGAAAGAATAACTGTTATAGTTGTGGCAAAATGCCCGCGGCTGTTTTCTACTATTCTACCTCATTTCTACATATATACGTACACACACACACACACACACACACACACACACACTACTGAAAATCAACTTTATATAGTGAATATGGTGTGTTTTAACACATAGAAATTCTTTCTATATCTCGATTATTACTTTGTATATATTGCTCTACTCTGAGTTCTGGCTGAATCGTAACACAGAGGGGAATACTGTACAGAACAAAAATTCTACAGTAGTGTGTTCACTTTTAGATAGTAGAGAAGCAATATGTGCCAACTCGGTCAGCTATCTAAGAAACTGGCAAAGAAATTTATATCCTTTAAGTCAATAATTCATTGTCGTTGATACTCCGGTGGAACACCAACACTCTTACAAATATCTATTCTTACTACTGGTCCAGGCCATACTCAAGACCAAGGTCGTTTTCTTATTTTACTACTCCAAAATAGTTGCACATATTCTGGAGAAGTCATACATTTATAATTTCTAGTTATGCTTATCTTCTTTCATTGAAAAAAAACAAAACTCTTCTCCAGTTTCAAATCATTTTCTCCTGAAATTAATTTTTCATTTGTTAACAGTAAACATAAACAAAAGAGGCATATATTTTCAATCTATCTATAGAGAAAAGTTCTTTTTTTTTAACGAATGCATAATATTTGACACAGATTGGTTATTTTAGCTTGACTATTTATCAGAGTAGTAACTGTCCAACAATTCAATACCAATTCGCATGAAAAAAATAATACAAGTGTTTAATAAAGTTTATATTATTCAAAATAGTTATTTACAAATCAGTCTAATTGAAAACACATGATATCAAGGAGTTGTGACAATTCAACCAACAATCTCGCATAGGTTTAATGCTCGAAACTAAGTAAAACATGTAAATATGAGATATAATGTGGAATAAATAAGGGTAAATAGTGTAATGGGAGTAGGGAACAGTTACAATTTTATATTTAACTATAATTTGTAAAGAGAAAAAACAAAAAAAAGTTAGAGTAATCGAGCTGTGAGTGATGATATTGGTGATGCGTATAGGATTGTGGCGTTGACTTTTGTGCGTCTCTTGAAAAGCGATTGGCTTGTTAGCATGGCTCGCTTTGTTCTACCTGTCAATAGTGTAGCAAGCTTGGCGATGGACTTTCTGGCCTGGGACTTGTGGCAGGGAGCGAGTTAAAATTGCTGATTGCTTGTTACAAAGCAGTTTCTTGAATAACTCTTTTGAGACTCATTTATTTTACTTATTTAATACTTAAAAGAGCGTTGTGTGTGGTGAATGTCTCAATTGTTATTAGCTCTTAAATCTTAGCAGGCTATTTTCTTCTTGGGCACTTGGTTAGAATCTTCAAGTGTTTGTTTTAGCTGTTCAAGTGTTGTTCCTTGTTAACACTTCAAGCTTGATCTTGAGACTTTCTTAAATCCTCAGATTGCCGGGCTTTATATGCTATTTTTCCTAGCTTATGGTGAGAACTAAAGAGAATCTTCTAGGGATAAACTTGACACCAGAAGTTGTAGCCCATTCTTCCATAATGGGCGGGACAGAGAAAGAAAAGAAAGAAAGATAAATTTATTATGCTCTGGGACTTATTTCCCTTAAGAGCAACAAATAAAATTTACGATGTTAAAATATTTAAAGATATTTTCTCTGATCTAAGAGATTAAACTGTAATAAACTCTTAATAACTATTTCTTGTGACTTAGAGAGAGAGAAGGAGAGAGTAATCCGTACTTGAAGTGCGCTTGGAAGGCACGATGTTAGTGCTTAATAAAACTGGTATCGTCTACATGGAATCGCAGCGCTTATGTGCCGAAGTTCTTCAACAAATGATTGATTCATGACAACAGTGGGTGCCTCACTTTACATTCGAGCCAAAAATCCTAACTTTATGATGTCAAATTTAACTTGCAATTAATCAGACTTCTCATCAACAACTAATCAGACAATGTTCTCTCTCGTCTGTGAGTTTAATGTCTTTTAGGACAGTCAAAGCGGTATGTTATGGATAGGATACGCCAAAATCTTATCCGACAAAAGTTTGTCCTTGCTTCGCTGATCAGTCAATATTTTCATCTTCGTTTTGTACTTTAATAATAATAATAATAATAATAATAATAGCATTTTATTGTTTCAAATGATACAAAATGGTATATAAACAAGTTACTCTATAGGCATGGATCAATCCGTCAGCCAGAGTCTCAGACAAGATTATAATTCACAAGACAACAAATAAATCAATAATAAATTTTTCCTTTATTTAATTATTTTTTTTAAAAGAAAAAGAAAATAAAGAACTTCTTTTTAGAATATGATTATTAGGGAACGGATTCGTATGTATTTACATATTTTTTTCTAGGCAATTTACAGACGTTTTTCAACTAGAAGTATTCATACTGACACTTTTTAAGCCGTTTGAGCCTACTTTTATTTCACATATTTCCACATATTTGGATGTTATCGCATATTTATACATATTTGATCAAAATAAATAAATATTTCTACATATTTAATCAAAATATGTACATATTTTTTCATATTTTTCATTTTGGGCATATTTTCATAATTGGGAGGTGTTGACAGGAACTGTGAACCACAGACTGTAGGGCTGTGAATCACAGTGGGTACAATGGTTATTGTAATTTACACAGAATGCTGCTAAACAGTGACGGTCACTTGTTAGTTCTTTGAAGTTGTCTGACGTTGTCTGTTCTTTCAGCTCGTTCGTTGAAGTGTCCAATTCATTTCGTTCGGTCACTTAGTGTATTCTTTTTTGGGTGAAATGCCACGAACATCGGCCTCAAACAGACAACTGGTTGCTAAATATCTTCGCGAGTTTCCAGCAGAACTTTTTCGAAGTGATGGAGACCTTTTGTACTGCACAGCTTGTGACAAGCGCGTTTCTTGCTCTCAACGTTCCCAAGTCACCCAACATATTGCCACCGGATCGCACATAGAGAATAAAAACAGAAAGAAAGAGAGCACGTCCTATCAAGCCTTCCTTACATCTCCATCATCAAGTAAGTCTACTCTGAGTACAGATCTGTGTCGGGCTTTGGTTAGAGCAGATATCCCTTTCCACAAACTTAAAAATCCTCATTTCAAAGGATTCTTAGAGACCTATATTGGGGAAAAAATGCCTGACGAGAGCACTCTGCGGAAAAACTACCTGGAAGATATCTATAAAGATACACTAATCAAAATTCGAGAACATATCAAAGATGGACCGATTTGGGTGTCAATTGATGAAACCACTGACGTTGAGGGCAGGTATATTGCCAATGCAGTTATTGGAAAACTTGACAGTGATGCTGATGTGGATTCAAAGCCATTCCTTTTGAACTGTGAGGTTCTAGAAAAATGCAATCATTCCACCATTTCACGATTCTTCGATGCCTCAATGCATATCCTATGGCCCAGTGGAGTTTTGAACGAAAAATTTCTTTTGTTTCTCTCTGATGCTGCCCCCAACATGGTCAAGGCTGGGCAATCTATTCAGGTATTTTATCCTAAGATAATTCGTGTGACGTGTATTGCTCATGCCTTGCATCGAGTAGCAGAAACTGTCCGATCTTTGTTCAGTGACGTAGATTCCTTAATCTCCTCGGTAAAAAAGTGTTCTTAAAAGCACCAAGTCGCATTAAAATGCTAAAAGATCTCTATTCAGACTTGTGCCTTCCACCAGAACTAATATTGACAAGATGGGGTACTTGGCTGGAAGCAGCTCAGTATTACTATGAAAAGTACAATAAAATCAAGAATGTCCTTTCACATCTCGAAGACGAAGCAGTAGCGATAAATACAGCCAAGTCTTTATTCGAGAAACCTAATTTAAGGAACGACCTTGCATTCATTTCTGACAATTGCGTATTTCTTGCACAAGCCATTACCCAACTTGAGTCCCAAAATGTTCGACTGACAGAAAACGTGTCCAACGTTAAAAAAGTCATCGAAAAGGTGGATGGAATACCTGGGAGTAAGGGAGATCTGATCAGATCAAAACTGGTAGAAGTACTGAGCAAGAACAAAGGGTGGGAGACCATCTGCCAGATTTCTGATATTATCAGTGGAACAGAAGTCACCTCAGAACATCGTGCACCCTTTACAACCAACGAGATAACTTCTTTCAGCAAGGCACCTATAACATCTGAGGATGTTGAACGATCTTTTAGTCGTTACAAGTCCATCTTACGCCCAGATCGTCGTCACTTTACGTTCCAACATTTGAAATTTCACGTGGTTGCAAACAATTTCGAAGAGTGAAGTTTTCAAAATTGAAAATTTAACACATTTTTTTATAAATAGTAAAAATGTTCTTTGTTGTATAAACATTATAACTTGTAAAAACAAATTATTTTGTTCCTAATAAATTATTATAAATTGTAAAAATGTTCTTTTCTTGTATAAATAATTATAACTTGCCCCAAAAAAAAATTCCATTTTCATAAAAAAAAATGTCCATTTTACTTAAATATTCCAGAAAATATTTTAAGAAAATCACATATTTTCCGCATAATTGACGAAAATAAATACATATTTTAATTAAATATTTGGCATTTTTAAATACATAAAAATCCGTTCCTTAATGATTATAATAATAATAAAAAATAATAATAATAAATAAAGATACAATTAATTAATAAATTAACTAAAATAACTGTAAAAATAAGCGCTTAACTTAAACAAATAAAAGTTTAACTAAAAATTAAATTCTCAAATTAAATCCTGTCGGTATATTCAAGCATGTCGGGCACAATGAATGAGCGGCCGACAGTCAGTGCCGTTCAGGAGGGCTACAATTCAGATTTCGTTAATTTGGAAACTCCCATATAAGACCCCGAAGTTCAGACAAAATGGAACACTTGGCCATAAAATGGAATAAGTCCTCAACTTTTCTAGAGTTACACAGGAAGCAAATCTCAATTTCTCTTTCAAGCCAGGATGTATGGTTCAGATATAGCAGGTCACCACGTAATTTAACAAGCCACCGCAGTTCAATTAAGGAGAAGCCAAAAGATTGATCCTTCAACAGGCTACACATACTGAAATCATGATCCATTTCCTTGTATAAAAGAAAATGAGTAGAGACTGTAGACCTCAACACACACTCCTCCCGATGAGTTGCTTTTATACTGTTAACCAAAACAAAAAGCTGGTTTTTCCACTCAGGTATAGAGTCAAATGATATTCTTTATAACAATCAAATTGACAAGAGTATTTCTGAGCAAAATCTATCCAACTCTTAAGCCAAGATGTTTTCTTTTTAATTAACTCTAACGCAGTTATTCTTGGGAGGCGGTGTGAAGGTAGGTTAAGAAATTTTAAACAGTATTTAAAATGCAGTTTAAGTGTATATGTTTTTTTGTTTAAAATTTTATTAAAAAAAAAAAATACCGCATCAAATATATAAAAAGTATATAAATATATAAAAAATACCACATAAGAAAAATAATTTAAGCTAAAACATATTTGACGTTGTGTGACAAAACTTTAAGAACAAGAAGATAGGCGGTGTAAAACTAATAGATGATGAAACTCTAGTAACTTCGGGGGAGACACTCACTGACTGGCTGAGGAGAGAATGTATTGTTCTTTAACATTATTGACCAAATTGTTGGTGACAAGATAACGAATGGTTTTAACGCTGAGTTTCCACTTCAACGCTCTCTATAGGACATTCTATTTTATGGATTTCTTTCTTTTACACATATTAGTAAATAGTTTCTATTAGACTAATATTACTACTTGTTAGTGAGGAACTTTTATTATTAAAAAAGTAATAATATTTTTTTTGTAAATCATTTAACTTTTCTTTTTTTTTTTTTTTACTTTGTTTTTATGACTGTATTGCATTGATTGCATTGTATAACTGAAGTATTACAAATCCGTGTCAAATTTTCGACACTGAATTTTGAAATTGGAATTTAGAATTTTGTAATTGACCGGAAATGTATGTTTTAAGATCTCCGGAAACAAAAATGGTTTTTAAAAAGTAGTGTGTGTGTGTGTGTGTGTGTGTGGGTTTTGTGTTCTGTTCAGCACAATTAAAAAACGGAAACAAAATCAAAGAAAACTAAAACTTGGTATTTCGTCTAAGGTACCGTTTATTTGTTACATATTTCTGGGAAAATTCGTTTAAGGGGAGGTTCCTGGGGGTGGATGACAGACATTATGCTTTTCTCTAAAGTGATTTTTCAATATATTATACGATCTGATATTTTATCCGTCGTAGCATGCATATTCCATTTGTTCCTGACCGGTTTCGGATTTTCATCCATCATCAGAGCAAATTCATCAAAGTTCGTGTAGAGAGTTCACTTCAACGTAATGTTTCTGTTACACTCATACTTGTTGGTTTGTTGCTTGTATATTTGTACGGGAGATTATAAGGTTATATTACCTCTTGAACATATATACAAGGTTATGTTATTTCCCGCACATATATATGTAGTGCAATCAGATGTCTTGAAGAGGGTTATGATGCGATGAATGGTTGGGAGTTAGTTAGAGATTTTTAGAGAGTTGTTACTCGAAATATGAACTACTAATTTACTAAAACAGATATATATTTTAACAATAATTTAAACGTTTGAAAAGATATAACTACAATTAATTTAAAATGATTTAAATGGTAACTAGAATGCACAACTATAATGATTGATGAATAAATATATGTTTAAAACCTTAGATAGGGACGCGCTCGTGATGTATGAACTGATGTCGTAAATGACTGATAGAATCCTGATGAAACGCTGATAAAATACTTAAGAGTACACAATCCCTCTTCCGGTGGAGAGACGTTTATATTGGCATCACTCACACATTGACAAGTGTGTAATTACGGGTCACACTAAAACATCTCTTGCCGTGTGTTGACCCTAGGTCTTGAATAATTCGGTAACCAGTGTGGCAACAGAGATGGCGGTTATCAAAAGACTGTAGCCACGTGGCCTTTTGAGTGTTTGTTGACCCTTGTATATCGGCCAGGTGGCTTCTGTACACTGACCGTATAATGACCCTTTTACAGTTGATGGCGGTTATCAAAAGACTGTAGCCAGGTGGTCTTTTGAGTGTTTGTTGACCCTTGTATATCGGCCAGGTGGCTTCTGTACACTGACCGTATAATGACCCTTTTGAAAGGGTTCTTGTTGAAAGGGTTTTAGCGGTGTGTCTTTGGCGGTCCCTTTGACCGTGCACTGACCGCGGCTCTTGAACTGAATAATAGCGACTGGCTGGCACCACTAGTTATAATTTTTATAATTTAAAAATTATATCTTTTCCTTCTTGTTATCACATTACATCTACAACCAACAAACCAACAAGTGTGAGTTTAACAGAAACATTACGTTGAAGTGAACTCTCTACACGAACTTGGTGGACGATGGATAAAAATCAGAAACCGCTCGGGAACAATTGGAATATGTAGATATGCTAGGGCGGATAAAATATCAGACTAATCCTGCAATGCAGACCCATCCCCATATTCAATAATCTACGATTCTATCAGTACTAATTTAGTATATTATTAGAATTCAATACGTGGCGAAAATTCCGAGTTTGAAGAAAACCAGTTTACCGGGAATACGATATTTTTTGCTTAATTATTTTTCTGATGCGCAAAATGTGTAGATTTTTTTTTTTAGTAATACATGAAATTTATAAGTGGGTATAAACCGTTTAAATAAATCAGAACTGTGTAAATTGCAAAAAGAGAAAGTGTGTGAGTGTTTCACACCAGATTTTTTAATTTTTTATTTTGTTAGGATTTTTCATGGCTACATTTTGTTTGTTTATTGTAATCGTGTTAAATTTTCAATCGTGTCCAGTTTTCTCCGGAAATACACATTTTGAGGTCCCCTGAGTCTAAAAAAAATGGTCCTGTGTGTGTATGTATGTATGTGAACAGCATAGTTCAAAAACGAAAAATCGTATAAATTGATATTCCGTTTAGGTTTTACTGAAACGTTTTTTTCACTTTTTGAGCGATTTGTTCGAAAATGACTAGTAACGATTTTATTTTTACTTTCTCTTACTCCTAGTAAGAGGAAGTATTATAATCGTGTCAAATTTTCGATACCGAGTTTTCACCGGAAATATCCGTTTTGAGGTCCCCTGAGTCCAAAAAATTGTTTTTAGCAAATGGTGTGTGTGTGTGTGTGTGTGTGTGTGTGTGGTATGTGAACAGCATAGCTCAAAAACGAAAAACCGTAGAAAACTGAACTTAATATTCCGTTTAGGTATCACCATGCGATCTGACTGTGCGTTATCTGTCAAAATTCCTCAACCGGGAGTACCACTTTACTAGTTGACTTTTTTACTTTTTTGCGTTTTTCTCAAACATGGCTCCAAGGATTTTCTTTAAACTTGTCACATCAACTACATATACAAGGAGCTACAACATTTATTTGAAACATTTCTCTGGGAAAATTCATTTAAGAGCCCTTTTGGGGGAGCGGTGGGGTTAGGTTACTCTCTAAAGTGCTATTTCAGTTATTACACAATTCGGTCATTTAAATAATGTTAATTAGAATTAAATATGTTGTTGAAATTCCGAGTTTGAGAAAAATCGGAAAACCGGAAGTGCTTTTGTTTTAACACTTTACTAAATATGATTTTTTCGCGATTTTCTCCAAAATGGCCCCGACGATTTTTTGGAAACTGCACATATAAACTGAACATTCAAAGATCTACAACTTTTATATAAAACATTTCTCTGGGAAAATTCATTTAAGGGCACTTTTAGGAGAGGGGTAGGGTTACAGCTTCCTGTAAAGTGGTACCATACTTGATTATACAACTCTATCATCCAAATGAAATTAATTAGAAATAAATAATTGGCCAAAATTCCGGGTGTGAAGAAAATCAGTAAACCGGAAGTGCGCTTTTACTGAATAGTTCTTTTCAGTTTTCGACAAATTTCATTAAATTTTGTACACAAACTATAAAATTTGTCAATTATAATTTTGAGAACTGGAGTAAGAGAAAGTTGTGTAGTGTTTCACACCAGATTTTTTTTTTTAATTTAAGGCGCGTCAACACCTATGGTCATTGGCACCCGGAGCCTTCTCAGTGCACTGCCGGTCTCCGAACAGTGTTCACTCGTTACAGACAACACCATCCATCCATACCGTACATCACCGGGACCGTGAGGTATAGAGGCTCCTAGGAAAAGAAAATCTAAGGGCAGCACAGCTGAACTCGAACCCGGGACCTCCACGTGGGAGTCCAGTGCGCTAAACCCTTCCCTCGTCACGATTTTCTTTAAACTTGTACTATCAATTACACCGTACTTAGAGTTATAATTTTTATTCGTAATACGAGTTCGTAATAATAATTTTTACCCGTATTTCTCTGGGAAAATTCATTTAAGACAGCTTTTGCGAAAGAGATGGGGGGGGGGTTATGTTTTCTTATAAAGTGCTACAATTTTATCATCTAAATAATATTAATTACCATTAAATATGTTGTCAAAATTCCGAGTTTGATTGGAAGATCGATTAACCGGATGTGGGTTTTCAGTGAACAGTTTTTTCTTTTCCCCCAGTTTTCTACGTTTTTCTCCATAAAACACCCGACGGATTTCTTTAAATTTGATATACTAACCATGAATATGGAGGACCTATAAGTTTTATTTGCAACTTTATTCCGAGTAAGTTCATTTAAAAGAAGATTAGTGGGAGAGGGCGGAGTTATGTTTTTCCTGCAAACTGGTCATTTTATTATTAAGTTTCGATTATTTCATTGATAGAAATTTGTAGACAACATTTGGTAAAAATGATGTTTGAAGAAATATTGTTAATTATAATTTTTTGTATTCGGTAAAATCTTTAGACTATTTCACAACAAATTTTTTTTTTTTTTTTTGTTTTGCCTTATGCTGTTCAATTCTCGTCATCTAGAAAACAACATTTCAACAGAGAAACTTGAAAATTAAGTTTAGTAATAATCTAACAGGAATGCCGCATTTTTTTTTTTTTTTTTTTTTTTGGAAAAGATAATAAACAGCAAACAATAAATCATTTAATCGTATTTGTATAAAAAAATTTTACATTAAAATAATATATATAGAAACCATTTTGGGAATTTATGTTTTATTATAACCCCGTGGGATTTCATTATTTTAACAATCTCTTTTAAACTGTATATATTACATTGCTTATGACAGTGAATTCCCATAACACTTGGTGGATTTGTATTCATATATTTTATAAAGACAGGAAATGGATGGAAAAAACACTCAATATTTCGTTTTTTTTTATCCTTTCCAATTTATATATGTATTTATCGAGGAATATAGTTTTTTAACATTTTGTTATTCCAATTTATTCATATTTTTAAAGTATGTATTTAATTTAAGAACATCAAATTATGCATGCAAAATATCATTGTCGAAAATCTTGAAAACCTTGATGGAGTGAAGTAATGTTTTCTGGATTTTATTTTTCCAATTCTACCTTTCTTATTTGTAAAATAAAATATCAAATTTAAAATTTTTACAAATTATTTTGTGATTTTTTTTAATTTTTTTATTTTATAAGAGTCACATCATTCTGTATACTATTTCTTAAACCCCTTCCCATGCAAGGAGAGCACTCTTTAATTGTTTGCTTAAAAGAGGCACTATTATTAATATTAGAGCTCTTAAACTTCTATGGAGTTTAGTTTCAGAAATAATGGACAGTGTTACTTTCAGAAACGAGCTTGTTTCTTTCATGGATGAGTTACTTTCAGTGGGAGCTCTTTAATAGGAAATAAAAACCTGGTATGAAATACTCACACGACTTCTTACTGATATTTCTTTTTTTTTTATATTAGATTTCAAATTTACAACTGCGAGTGCGCAAAGTTTTCGCCACCAGTAAATAGTGTGACAAGACAAAAGGTAACGTATGAAGGAATTTTCACCCTATGGTGGCTTTCCAGGTATATTATTTATTTACTGACCTCTATCGCTAAAGGAATCGTGCGGCTAATACCGCTTGAGCCGTCAAATGGGATTGTCAGGAAGTGATTATGAACTTGAGGGTTAGGATGACCAGAAAGAAAATAAAGAATTTTTCTTCAGATGAGATTAACTGTTTAATAAAAAATGGTATCTTCTGTTTTATAAATATTTATTAAGAATGGTTCTATTGGAGATATAGTATGGAGCATTAGTTTATACGGCGAGGAATTTTAAAGATTGCAGGCATTTTAAAAAAAGAATTTGTTGAACGTTGATGAATTATGTTATGAAGAAATTTGTTGAGGATCGGTCAAAAAAAAAAAAAAAAGAAAAAAAGTTCAATTATGCCAACGTTTCGACAGAGTTTCCTGTCTTTATCAAGGCTTTAATCTAAAAAAAAAAACAATACAATGACGAACCACAATGCATTAATAATACAGTAAAATGCAGAATAATAATAATAAAAACAAAAAATTAAAAAAAATAATAATAATATTAGACTTACATATAGAAAGTCGTGAAGATGTGGAGACAGAATTTTTAAACATACACATTTGTCACATCGTAGAAACATAAAAATAAAAAAAAATTAAAAATTACTAGTTTCTTGTCCTTAAATCATCTACAGAAATGAAAGTTGGATTGAATAAGCAAGTGAAAGGGATTTGAGGAAATTTTTAGGGGCGGGGTAAGTGAAAGGGAATTCTAGAAAGTCATGTTTTGATAAAACCGTTATACAGTGCGGACAGATTATTGCTATCATTACGAAAATTAACGGAAACTTTATTTCTTTTGATATATATCATTTCTAATATACATTTTTTTTTAAGCAAATATGTATGTTTAAAAATTCTTTCTCCACATCTTCACGTCTTTCTATATTATGTAGAATTAGAATTAGAATTAGAATGCTGCAGGGGGGGGACTAAAACCCAGGCACCGCAGCCTCCCATTGAGGCTTATTGTGCCAACCCCTCAAACCTAGTAGCGGAAGCCTCCCCTCTTCATGAGGTCCAAAACCTTCCCCACCAGTCCCTCCTGAAGCACGATTTCCTCCGGTCTCAACGTGCCGAAGATCTCGTACCTCAGTCTGCCGATTGCAACGCAATCAAACAACAGGTGAGAGCCGTCTCCTCCTCCTCCTGACACAGTCTGCACAAGGGCTCTACATTCACTAACTCCACCTTGTGTAGATGTTTTTTGAATCTGCATGCCCAGTAAACAGGCCCGTTATCAGAGAGATCTGATACCTGCTTAGACCCAGGATGTATCTGGTCCTTCTTTCACACAGCTCTGGCATGACCATTTTGCCGTGTTTCGCTCCAGTACTCAGCCTCCAGTATCGGTTATGTTCCCTCCGAGTCCAGTCTCTCAGAGCCGCTCTTACCATACTTTTGGCCACCCCTAGAGCAGGTTCCGGTCCGAGGAAGGGAGCGTTCGCTCCCTCCCTGGCCAGTTGGTCGGCTATTTCGTTTCCTATGATCCCCTTATGCCCCGGCACCCATACTAGCCGAACTTTGTTGTGCCGGGCTAATGCCTCCAGGGAGTCTCTACACTCCCTGACCAAAGGGGAGGTGATTCTGAACGCCCGAAGAGCGTTCAGCGCAGCCTGGCTGTCCGAGAAGATGCATATCTCTCTATTTCTAGAGTCCATACGCAGGTTCTCCTCAGCACAGATCTTTATTGCATACACTTCAGCCTGGAATACTGTGGAGTAACCCCCGAGAGGCCTCGCAATACGTACCTCCGGTTTGACCCCATAAATCCCGGCTCCAGTTCCGCAGGCCATTTTGGACCCATCCGTAAACCAGGATCCCCCAATCCGGCCCCGTTTCTCCCAACTTTTAGCCCACTCCGACCGTGACGTTACTATCACTTGAAAGGGGAGCTCAAAGTGGAACGTTGGACAACTCACCTCCCCAGCCATCCTAAGGATAGGGCCAGGGTCTACCTTCTGGATGATGTCCAAGTGCTTGGCTAGGGAGCTTCTATGCTTCCATTGGCCATTGCTCATTAGTCTGTACGCACTGGCTCTCGCCTCCGCCTGTATCAAAAGATGCAGAGGAGGCAACCCCAGCAGAACCTCTAATGCAGTGGTTGGGGCACTACAAAACGCCCCCGAAATCAGCATGCACGCCAGTCTCTGAACCCCAGAGAGGCTCTTCCTCGCGCCTTGCTGTTCCATTTTCGGCCACCAAACCACTGCCCCGTAGGTCAGGACAGGTATGATGGTCCGTTTGTAGAGCCAGTGGGCCATTTTTGGGGAAAGTCCCCATGTTTTTCCACAAGCTCTGGTGACTCCACAGAGAGACTTTTTCGCCTTCTGTGTCACATACTGAAGATGTGCTCCCCAGGTGAGTTTGGCGTCCAACATGATCCCCAAATATTTCACCTGTCCACACACATCTAGAGTTCTTCCGAAGAAGCTCAGTGTGCTGAAACAATCCACATTCCTTCTTCTGGTAAATGGAACCAAGGTGGTCTTGGAGGGGTTGACCATCAAGTCACCCTTCCGCACCACCCCTCCACCACTCGCAGGGCCTCCTGCAGTAACTCACTAACCACAGTTTCGTGTCTGCCCCTGACCACAACGACCACATCATCCGCATAGCCAAGGACAGAACAACCCCTGCGATCAAGCTCCACAAGAAGTTCGTCTACAACCATGCACCACAAGAGCGGAGACAAGACTCCCCCTTGAGGGCATCCCCTTGTAGCCGTAGTCTCAAGCGTCTCCTCATAGAGGCTAGCTAAGATCTTTCTAGTTCTGAGCACGCTGCCAATCCACCCGGTAATGGTCCGATTCACCCCGTGCCTTTCCAAAGCTAGTGTGATTGAGCTGTAGGTCGTGTTGCTGAAGGCACCCTCAATGTCCAGAAACACTCCCACAGCCACTTCCCTGCCGTATACTGCCGCCTCCAATTCTCCAACAAGGGAGTGGAGGGCCGTCTCGCAGGATTTACCCCTCTGGTAGGCATGCTGATTAGCATGCAGGGGCCACAGTTGAAGCACCGTTCCCCTGATGTGCAGATCTACCAGTTTCTCCAACACTTTCATCATAAATGAGGAAAGGCTGATCGGCCTAAAGTCCTTAGCCTGGGTATGAGTTCTCTTCCCAGGCTTCGGAATAAAGACGATTCTTACAGGCCTCCATACCAATGGGATATGGTTAAGGGCCAAACTTGCCCTCATTACCCTGCAAAGAATAGGAGTAAGAATGTCACTTCCCTGTTGCAGTAAAACGGGAATAATGCCATCAGGCCCCGGCGACTTGTAGGGCTTAAAATGTTGTATCGCCCACTTAATCTTATTAAATGTGACACATTCTTTGGCCGCGGTCCAATCCCCCCTGGATCCGGGCCTACCCCCTAGATCCATTCGTGATTCATCCCGCGAACCTACCGAGGTCACTATCGAGCCAGGGAAGTGCACCTGGACCATATGCTCCAGTGTATCCCTTCCCGCTTCCGTAAAGCCGGCATCAGGTTTCCTAATTGTTCCCAACGGATTTGTCGGTACCGTTGAAAGTATTCTGTGAAGTCTAGCCCCTTCGGAGGTCGTTGCTACCTCCTCGCACAGCTTCCTCCACGAGTCCTTTTTAGCCTTCCTATTAGCTAAATTGTAAGAGGTGAGGGCCTCACGGTACTCCTTCCATGTACCCCTCCTCTTCGCCGCGTTGAACAGTCTTCTCGCTCTAGCGCGGAGGCCTGCCAGCTGGTCATTCCACCAGCTGACTCCTCTGGTGGATGTACGCACCACTTCTGCGCAATTGTCCCGGAAAGCATCCAAGATTACTCGCTGCAGTTGATCTGCAGCGTCCTCGATGTCATTCAGGGTCTTAAAAGAGCGTTTGACTGAACCGATGTTGTGGCTGAGGTCCCGCCTATATGAGTCCCAGTCTGTTCGCCTGGGATTCCTGAAGGCCAGAGTTTCCCTGCAGTTGGCCAGGATATCAAACCTAATGTACATGTGGTCTGACAGTGAAGGTTCCTGGGACACATGCCAGTCTCTTACCAGGGTCGAAATAAAGTTGGTCCCTAAGGTAAGATCGATCACCTCCCTGCGATTAATATTGCAGAAAGTTGCATCTTCTCCTTCGTTTATTATGCTTAGTTTACTAGACAAAATAAAATCAAGGAGTGACTTACCTCTGTTATTGGTGTCGGAGCTTCCCCACACAGTGTTGTGCGAGTTAGCATCGCAACCAATTATGAGCTGCAGGCCGTGTTCCCTGCACCAGGTGACCAGCTTCCGCATCTCCTCTGACGGTGGCGGCGCCGGTGAGTCGTACGGAAGGTACGTGGAGGCCAGCACTAACTCCCTGGTCCCCTCTTCCGTCCGTAGTTTAACTCTCATTGCAGTCTGGTCCCTAGAACAAAATTCCATCAGCAGCAACGAGGTTATTTCTTCCCTGATATACATACAACTCCTGGGATTCGCCAGGCTACGATCATAGATTATCTTACCTGTTGCTTCTCCAAGCCCCGCAACTCTCCCCCGGACCAGCCAGGGCTCTTGAATGAGGGCGATGGAGATGTTCTCTCTGACGAGATATTTGGACAGGGCCGACGATGCTCCCCTACTGTGATGGAGGTTTACTTGGAGTAACCTCCATCGGAGAGTGGGGTCCCTCGTCTTCCTGTCCATCTTCCCTCGGCCTGGAAATCACCCGGAACTTGACGAGATCCATCCCGAGGAAAACCTCGAGCCCGGATCTCCTCAGTCTCTCCAAGGTCCGTCAGCCACATCGAAGACCAGGGTTTGCCCCTGAGTCTCCACTCTTCTGCTGATCCAGTCCGCCGTCTCCAAGTCCTCATTTTGGATGCGGAACTTGTCCAAGACGACCGCTGGAGAAGCCTCCCTTAGGGAGCCAGATATCCATACGGATACCTTAGCCGACCTAAGTATGTCTCTGGCGAGCCCTACCCTCAGCCTACCCTCCCCAACTTGGAGAGTGGGGACCAACTGCTCCAGCCAGAGGCGCGTAGCCTCATTGTTGCAAACAACAACGAGTACGCCCCTGGACCAGTAGCACCCCCTAAACTGAGGCCTGCTCTCGCCCACTATATTGGCGACGATCTCAGTCTGTATCCGCCCCGCCTGACTTTCTGTCAGACGGTCACTCGGATACCCCTCAAGAGCGATCGCCATTCGATGGGAGCTAAGGACATCCCTAAAGGAACCCAAAGGAACCTCGTCGGGACCCCTTGCCCGCTTGCTGTCCCTTGAGGGAACACCCGGCCCGGTGCTTGGCGTGCTCACCTCCGATCTCACCCGCTTGGGAGCCTGGACAACCAGGCCCCCCAGCAACCACTCTCTCATGGCTTCCTTCAACCGGGGCGGACTGATTGCCCCCCCCGTAGTTTCGATCATCGCAGTTGTACCTTCCCTAGAACCTAGGGACCCACCGCCTGCCGATGACAGCGAGCTGAGCGAGCCTTTAACCTCGCCCCTTTTCTTTAAGTTTTTATTTTTATGTGGTTCACTCATATTGTTCCCACGATAAATGAGGATCTAAACGGTCGCCTGTGATAGAGCCTCTTACCACAAGAAGGCTACGATACAATGGGGTGTCGCCCGGTGCCCCAAGGTGACCGCTACCGCACATATATTTAAACACCCTGTACGCATCCAGCCTTGACGCGCATCTCTTCTCGGCTTGGGTGGGGAAACCTGAAAAAGGGGCATGACAGGATACCAAGGAAGAGGGAGGAGGAAAGTGGGAGACCGGAGGGGGTTTACTCCGGCCCGCCATATCCCCGTTCGCCACCTCCCTAAGGAGGTGCCCGGACCACACCACGTGGAGGAGGGGTTGGCTTGGGGAGTTAAAGCGGTCAGAGACGCACAAGGCACTCTGACCTGTCCCCCTTGTGGTCCTCTATATTATGTAAGTTTAATACTATTTTTTTTTTATTTTTTTTGTTTATTTTTTTTTTGTTATTATTATTCTGCATTTTTCAATATTATTAATGCATTGTGGTTCCTCATTGTATTGTTTTTTAGATTAAAACCTTGATAAAAACAAGAAACTCTGTTGAAACGTTGGCGTAATTGAATGTTTTTTCTTGACCGCACCAAATTTCTTCATAATATTTTAAGAATTGTAGAAATTTACGTAGTTATAATGAAAGCAACCTTTCTTCATTATTGGAAATTTTACCATAATGGAGAAAAATCAAACCAATGTGACAGGTCTAAATATTTGTAACTAGTGAAGCAAATTAAAAAAAAAAGTTGGTATCTCTACCAGAAAAAAATTCCAGAAAACTGAAATGAACCTTTCACTGAAGTTACACTTGTGATCAATGGATTTCATTTTACACACAGAATTTTAGCAAAATATTTCTTTTTTTTTATTACAATTATTTGGATTCTACAATCCATTATAATAGAATATCAAGAAATGGCACTTTACATGAATATTTAAAGACTCCAAAAGTGAATTTTTCCCCTCAAAAAAATGTTTCAAATAAAAGTGATAGATCTTTCAAGTATGGTGTATACAATGTTTAAAGAAAATCGAGAAATAACATTTAGAAAAGAAAAACAAAAACTGAAAAATCAAATTAATAAAGTGATATTTCCGGTTGACCAGTTTTGTCTAAAACTTTACTGCCTGGTTACACCCTCTCTAGTGCTTAAACGAAATATCAAATTTTTCACTATATATGAACAGACGAATTTCCAAAAAAAAAAAAAAATTACAATTTTATTATAATCAGGAAACATCAAAACACGTATTTTCGATGAAAAACTCAAAGTTTAAATTTTGAAAAACTTACAGGAGTAAGAGAAAGTAAAAACTAAAAAGAATAAAAAATCATTCATATTATAAATTTAGTCAAAATTTTACATATTAGTAACTAATTTTATTAATGTTGCTCTCAATAATTCTTAAATAAAAATTAAAATCTTGTTTAACGCCTTTAAACGATGAACCATTAAGTTAAACACATAAGAGATGTCTTCTATTTATATAATATAAAACCATAAAACTATAATATAAACAATAAAGTAACTCATAATAGTTGGTAGATATTTATGGTTATAGTAATAATAATGATAATAATCATAATAACAATGTACGTACTTATATATTATCTATTTCAGATTTTCAACTATCTTCTCTCTTATCATTTAATGTTTCATCAATTTTAAAAGAACATATAAATGTTGCCATTAAGATATTATACTTTTAAAATTAATATCTATTTATAATAATATTATACCAAATGTATATTTGGCTGACAGGTCGTTACTATCAAGACGTGAAGTCATGCAAGAGAACAAAAATAATGTTCAACGAGAAATTACTTTACAGTACATTAAACAATTCCCCGATGTGAATTGTACAATGTTTTATAGTTTATTTAATATTATTATTTTATATTTCTCTGGAAGATTACTTAGGGTTTAACAGGTTTTAGGGCTTCTTCAGTTGCTTCCAAACAATCCGAATTTCTCCAAAACTGGAAAAAAAAGTTCATCTATATTTAGGATTGGCTTGATAATCTACATTGTTGTTTAAATACTGATAATAAAAATAACAATATTAAGGCCCCAGTTTTTTTTTTTTTTTGTCCTAGGAATTCCTGCTTCTTCAGCATGCCTTGCTTTATCTGTTCTATCAAAAGATATTTTTCACTAATAGTAATGTAATCTGTTCTTTGTATTTTCCTAATGGATAAAAGAAAAGTAAAATACATTGACTGTAGTAAGTTTTGGAAGAGATAACTAGAAGTGATAGGATAAGTTTTGTACAACTAAACTTCACTTACTTACTTCCTTTCTGGGAATCTTCTCTCTCTTTTTTTCTTTAGAAATAAACCACTGGATAAAGTAACCCTTCCAAAACTTTGTTAGTTTACATTAGTTGCTAGTTTTATATTAAGATCTAATCGGTTAAAAACAAACCAAATCTAGATGATTCAAAAACTAAATCTAAGATCGTGTTGTAACAGTCCTGAAAGGTCCAAAGCCTGAAAGAAGCCGCCTGAATTTTTTTGGGAGGCATGTGATCCAACAAAATCGTCCATTTTATTCAACATGGAAGTCAACACCATAAAACCAAGGCTGATTTTTACCACAAAAAAAAAAAAAAAAAAGACGAGAAACTTAGCGCTAATCTAAGCGAAAGCTCCCAAAATTCTTTGCAGTTGCGTGAGTTAAAAGATTATAGTTTAAATGGATTATCGTAATCGAATAGAAAATTGTGAAGGAAATATCATACCTCTTATCGCTCTCAACGTCTTATGTGTTTCTTATAGATTATCATGCTTCTAATATTGCCATCAATATTTGTACCACGCATCGGGCTTGCGATAAGAGACTAGGCGCTCAACATAACTACCAGTTTCAACAACAAGCTCCGCTCAGCAAAAATTCCAGTGGGAATTACTTCCCGATAAATACGGATCAATTAGGTAATTTTAATCAGTCTATAAGGGTCGCCTTCAACAAGACAACAAATCTTTAATCTGTCTCCAAAGGGACAAACAATCAATAATCCATCCTCAAGAGGTCATAGTCACGAAGTTTTAAGAATAAGACCTAATTAACAGTCTTAAACCATAGAGGAATAGTATTAATCTCATAAGAGATCAGGATCGCTGCTACTGGCGGGTGCAAGGAGCCCACCGCACCTAGGCGGCAGATTTTTGGAAGCGGCAAATTTTTAGAAAAGTTGACTATCTTTTATTTTATTTATTTACTGTTATTAAGAAATTCACAACTATACATTTAGTATTAACATGTGAATAATGATGATAAAGTAATACACATATGGCTTGAAAAACTTGTTGGGAGTTGCCTCCCAATGGAGGTAGGGGCTTTATATTTCCTATGACATATTAGCTGTCAAAAATTCTAACTTGACGTTCGATAATCGCGGGTGGCCATGGGCATTTTAATCTCCTAGGAGGGTTGTTTGGAATAGTGGGTTGTTTGGGATGATGGACAAAAGGGATTTTGAAATCAGTGTGAAGGATTAGGTTCGAAACATAGAACGGGGCATTGGTAATTCATTTGAAGGTTTTAGATTGGAAAGGTAAATGCTAGTAGGGATGCTTGGTTAACGCCAGATCTTGCATCCATATTTCCAAAGGGGTTTTATAATAGTGTTATAGATAAGTGTTTTGTTATCAAGGGAAAGTTTAGAATCTTATTCCAAGTCGTCTGCCAAGTAATCTCTAGAGAAATTCGTGTCGTTTGTTTAATTCAAGTCTTTTTTAGAGAGCAGCGCGCAGACGGTGAAGGATATGCATTTGCTTTTTTGGGATTGACATTTATTCTCCACCTAGTAAGCCATCTTGTAGGGAGGTGATATGGGATTGCTGGGCTCGGGATGCGAAAACAGTAATCGGGAGGAGCGTCAACACAAGTATCTTCAGCATAGAGTAACTTCAAAATAATACATTTAAAGAGTCTTAAAAATTTCTTTAATTCAAATTAACAACTGGGTAGCGATTAAATTCTGTTTCCATTTCTTTCTTTTTGTTATTTTCATTGAATGAAATAGTAAAGCAATTAGGTTTTGAAAATTTTTGTTTGAAATATATGATAATAAGAATATAGGGTAATAAGAATGTTCAAAGGCGAAGTTATTACTACATACTTAGTGGCCGTGCATAACCGAAACTTAAATTAAAATGATTCACTTATATGGTATAATTAGTATACCAGTTTAAAGAAATCCTCAGAATAATTACTGGGAAAAACTGTTCAGTTAAAACTTTGCTTTCTTCTAGACTTTCTCCTGCTTTCTAAAAATTTTCTTGCTAGACTTTCACTCAATCTTTACACTTACTCTACAATATTTTTAACTAAGTAAAAAAAACTCGGAGGGGTTGTGATCCCCTTTGCCATGGAGGCCAAATATTTGGGAGTCATATTTGACCGAAGGCTGACATGGAACGCTCATATTAACATCACCGCACACAAAGCCAAAATCGCCATGGATAAGTGCAGGAGGCTATGCGGTAAAAGTTGGGGATTAAGCCCGAGGATGGCCCTATGGATTTATACCTGTGTGGTGAGACCAATGGTAACCCACGGTGTGGTGGACAAAGACCTTGCAGATGGGGGGGTCGGGAGCGCTCGGAAGTGTTCAAAGGCTGGCTTGCCTGAGTACGACGGGTGCTATGATGACTACTCCCACTGCGGCCTTGGAGGTCCTGTTAAACCTTCCACCACTCCACATTTACGTCCAAGGCGTTGCAAGAGCAGTTGTGGCACGACTACAACAGGGACAAGCGCCCATTTATCCCAGGCATACTGGGAAGCATCAAGACCTATGGGAGGAGCTGGGGGCGGACCCGATTTTGGGCCTGCCTACCGACATAATGACTCCTAGGTACGACTTCCAAAAACCCTTCAAAGTCTTGATATTAGACAGAGGGGCATGGAAGAATGGGCCGCCAATTACAGGCGAATCTATGTGGTACACGGACGGGTCCAAGATGGAAGATGGAGTGGGAGCCGGCGTGTACGGGGCTCATCCGAGATGTAATATCTCGGTGAGCCTGGGAAGGCTAGCTACGGTCTTTCAGGCGGAGCTAGTCGCGATTATTATCTGCGCCACCGAAATAAGAGACGGGGAGTGTATAACTCCAGAGTCGTCATTTATTCGGATAGCCAGGCTGCTCTGCGGGCAATTGACTCGTGGGAGATCAGCTCAAGGCTGGTGTGGGACTGCCTAGGTGCACTAAGGGAAATTAGTAGCCATAATAAGGTCTTCCTGGTTTGGGTACCTGGGCACTCGGCAAATGAGGCGGCGGACCGCCTGGCCCGGGAGGGCTCAATGAGAGCACTTATCGGGCCGAAGCCGTTCTGTGGCGTCTCAAGATGCCTCAGGAGTGCATCCATCAAGACAAGGATGCAGGACCAATCAAGGGAATGGTGGGTCAAAACTTCAGGCCAGAGGCAGGCGAAAAAGTTTATCTATAGCCACTCGCCCAAGCTAACTGCGGAATTACTCCAATTAGGCCGGGCGGCTATAAGTATAGCAGTTGGCGTTCTCACTGGCCATTGTAGATTAAATAAGCACATGCATCGCATGGGCCTGGCAACGGATAGCCTGTGTAGGTTTTGTCAGGAGGAAGAGGAGACGGCACTGCACGTGGTATGTCAGTGCGAGGGGCTGGTCTGGCTAAGGTACCGCCTCTTTGGTAAAGAGAAGCTGGTGCCAACAAGCCTCAGCCAGGGCCCTCTCTCGGACCTATTAAGTCTTTTAAGGCAAGCAGGACTCGAGAGGGTGCTCTGATGGCAGGTCCTCTGATTGGCCACCTGGGAGCCCCCCCCCAATTCCACAGTCCGGCTAAGGACAGGATAGGGGGGGGGGTCTCCAACTAGGGGGGACGCCACAATAGATCCTTGGGGTGTCGCGGTGGCGTAGGCTGAAGAGCCAATTCCCCCGTTAGAATCTAATCTAATCTAAGTAAAAAAAACAACATATAAATATACATTGTGTGAACAAGCACTAGCCTGTCTTATTTTCTTCTTCCAAACTCGTAACACCAATTCCCCCAAGATTACAAAGATCAACATTCCAATGTCTTACTTTGTTTGACCCAAGTCCAACTTCTTGCATTTCATTATAAAACATGTATTTTTACTCCGGAATATTCTACCATCAATCTAACAACCAGATTCCTATTCTTGATACGGGTTATTTACCCTGGACTTCTCGCAAGGTAAAAACAATGAATGGAAACTTTTCCAGACTATTATGCATTGTATTATTAGAAACTACAACAATCCTCAGTAAATTATTTAATTCCCTAGCTTATATCCACACGACTTTTCTAAGTTCCTCTTGTCTAAGGAACGGAAAAAATGACCTATTTTTTCCTATTTCGATTCCTTTAATAAAACAGTTATCTGTTGACAATCCCAAGTATCTACCAAGGTGGCTAATGCGAAAATAGAAAAAATATAATTTGTCCTAATTTATAATTTCTAATCTTAGTTATATTTTCTCTACTTATAGTTTCCTAATTATAATAATTATCAGAGACATTTTCCGTGATAGCCTGCTTCATTTTGTGGTCATCGACCTGTTTCGGGTAGTAAACTAAGTTTGCTCTGTGCAAGTCTGTGTCTGAAACACGCATCCTGAAGATGGGCGAACGCCCGAAACCCGTCGATGATCACAAAATGGAGCAGGCTATCACGGAAAATGTCTCTGATGCTTTCCAGCTCTGCGGAACAACCACCACCACAACTACTATAATAATTATTATTCTAATTACTTATTTTGGTTGACGATAATTCTAATTATTAGTTGGGATTTTATTGGTTGACAATTCTATAAGGTTAATATATTAATTATATTATTTAATTAATGCTGGAATTTAGAATTTTAATTTATTATAAATTTCCAAAAAAAGAAAAGGATCTGCGCAGATATTTTTGTCAGTCTTTTTTAGACTGTTCCAAATATCAATAGACTTGATTTCATAAAAATAATTTTAGATCATCTTTGTGTTAAAGATCATTAAAACGCAACCCTTTGGAAACGGCTTAACTTTAACATTTATAATTAAATTCATATCTAGTAATCAATCGATGGTGGATTATTATTAAGCTTTGCGAAAATTACCTTGAACTCTTTCGTTAACTTTACTAAAGAGTACTTTATTTTAAATTCCTTCATATCACGGCTAAGCAGTTTTAAAAACATCTTAATTTACAAAGTACTTCTATATATAACTTTTTTTATACATAAATTAAAATCTTAGACATTTGTTGACAAAAACTAGAAAACTGAAGTGTAGCTATTAAATTAGGCAACTTTATGTACCTAGTTTCTACTTGTTTCTATAGGAATATAGTTCAGAAATTATATGCAGGTATGGGTAGAGACCCTGTATTTATACCAATAGTTTGCTAATACTGGTGGCTTGGTTAGAACATTTTAGTGATGGGGGATGGGATGGAGAAGGTAAGCCTTCGGCATCATGAGTCTGCGTGAATACTAAAGTTTTGTGTTTGCTCCAAGTTGCAAACTAACTTATATGTTCTCCAGGTAAATACCAACTATGAACATTTTTATTTTTGTTACTTGAAGTTCAATATAAAGATAGAGAATTTTTTTTGGTTTATGCCTTAACAATATGTTCAATAAGAACTGAATTGAATAATATTTATTATTTTATTTGCCAAAGTGAACGGAAAGTGCAAAATTCTATTTTATAGACATATTCAGTTTAGGATAAACTGAAGGTCTTAGAAAATTTGAAAACAGATTTATCCAATATCCATATTTAATTAATCAATTAACTATAGAGAATAATAGTGTAATTTTAATACATATATTGTATAATTAAAGAAATTCCAAGTTTCAATAAAATTTATCTCAGGGGCTGTAACTCGCCCTTGCAAGGGGGGCACCACATCAAGACGGCAGAATGAAATGAAGAGTAATTTATAAGTAATGATTAAAAAAAAACAAAAAAAACAAAAAAATGTTCATTTTTTTTCTTTAAGCAACTTGTTCATGTTAACAAGTAGTTAATGATTTAACTTTCTTAGTAATTACTTTTTTCTTTAATTCCTTATTTTTTTCATTGCTTAGAATAATTGCAATTAAAACCAAGATTATATCTTTGGAGCAATAACTGTTAAAAAAAACAGATGCCAATAATATGAAATTTTAGTGTGAGATATACTAAAATTCGCAACTATAATTACAATTATATGAACAAGAGATTATATGGAATGTTGAATAAATTGAAAATAATAATAGAATAGTAATCATTATTACAATTAATATTCATTAAAACACACGTATTCCTCCAACTTTCATAGAAAAACCAATTTGTTAACTATTTATTAGTATTATTAAAATAATATTGATTGAAAACGGTAAACAACAATAACAGCAGCAGCAGTAACAATAGACGAGTTTATAGAACACAATGTGGGCCAATCTACACAGTATTACAAAGGATAAATTGAAATAGGCCTAATTACCCTAAGTTGTCAGCATTCAAGGATTAAAGTTGAAGTTAGAAATAGGGATAGTATTTGGTGATAAAGGGAGTTAGTAAAATGGACCGGAAGTGGGTTCTCCTGTCCTAAGCGTTGTTTCCAAATGGAGCCAAGTCAAGTAGCAGGTGCCAGCCCATGTGACCGATGATCGTCATTAAGAAACGGTTTTCGTAACGCTCGAGGGACCTACACTGCGGCTTTTAGATATCAACCTTTTGATTCGTAATTTACTTACCTATATATGTATTTCTTCTCTACCACTCTCTAACATTCTAACACTCTAACCATGCTAGTTTTTTATTTTAATTAAGTAGAATAAACTATAAACCAACTCACAACTCCTATCTCAATAAGCTTTCTATCCTCCAAGACGAAAGATATAAATGTACAGCTGGAAAAGCCACTAAAACAAGCAAATATTGTTCAAATTTACATTGATAATTAAATATTCCTAATTTTTATTTAATTTACATAAATAATTATCTTTGTACTTTCCTAAGAACAAAGAAAAGGAAGTAACCCTACCTACATCCGTAAACATAGTTTTATTAAACATAATTGATAAACTAATAGTGATTGATTAGAAGCATTATTTAATAAAATTATTTAGTTCATAGATATTAAAATATTAGAAACAATTGATTTAGTTTTTGTAATTATTATATTTATATAAAACATAGATAGATAGGTAGATAAAACGCTTTATTACAAATATATATAAGTATGTACAATAATAATAAATAGAAGTTCGAAGATATATTAACATTATAACCTTCCTATATTGTTTATATAGTGATTACTGGATAAGGCGAGGAATAATATTTAGGGAAAAAGGGGGAAAAATCTTGCAGCTTTAGGAAAAATATTAAGAGAGGATGTGTTACATTCTTCATGCCTGTAATGTACGAAGATTACTATTTCGCGGTATCGTGGATTGGGACTACTGGCTAGAATGGAGAGGAGTTTCAGGAGACGATTTTGGATGAAGGAATAAACTGGGGTTACTGAAGATTTTTTACGTACGTGAAGTATGTCGATTTTGGTGTATCGTGGTGAGTCAATCGCAAGTCTTAGAGAAATTTGTTCTGAGTTATCTGAAGTTTTTTTGTTGTTACTGTTATTAGTCACGCTCCAGGCGGAGGAAGTGTGAAGTAACATCGGCCTGATGACAACTTTTGTACAGTGGGAGTTTGTTTTGTGTGGTCATTTTTGAGTCGCGTGACAGTAACGGGAAGAGTAGTCTTTATAGTCATTTTTCCAGAATTCACATTGTCCTGTACGTGGGGAGTCGTAGTTCAATTTGTTGTCCAGTTACTAGTTGTTGTAAGTATACTAGTTGTTAGTTATTTATTATATATATTTGCTAAAATGTGTGACTTTTTATGTCAAGTTTTTTCCTCTTTACTTTCTCTTATTCCCTAGTAAAAGAGAAAGTATTACGATCGTGCCAGATTTTCGAAAAAGTGTTTTCACCGGAAATACAGCTTTTGAGATCTCCTGAATACGAAAAAGAAATGTTTTTGCGAATAATGGTCTGTATCTATGGTGCGTTAACAGAATATTTCAAAAACGAAAAGTTGCAGTAAGCTCAAACTTATTCTTCCATTTAGGCACTACCACCGCATCAGACACGAAGATTCATCAACCTGAAGTTCGACTTTATTGAATACTTTTTCAGTTTTTCTGATTTTCTCGAAAACGGCTTTAATGATTTTCTTTAAACTTCGTATACTATCTATACATACAAATATCTATCACTTTTATTTATAATATTTTCTTGGTAAAATCGATTTTTGAGAGTCCAGGGTTTACTTCATTAATATTGATCGAAGCTGCCAATTACTATACCTATTTCTAACTTCAACTTTAATCGTTGAATACTAACAACTTTTGGGTAATTAGGCCTATTTCAATTAATTTGTAATACTGTTTAGATTGGTCTCATTCTATAAACTCTACACTTCTATTGTTGCTGTTCTGTTGTTGATCATGATTTTCAATTAAAGTTATTTTAAAAATGCTAATAATATTTTTTTTTTTTTATGAATGTTGGAACATGTGTGTTTTAATATTAAATTTGAACAATGATTACTGTTCCCTTATTATTTTCAATTTATTCAACATTCCATCTCTTGTTCTAATTATAGCTACATAACGTTAAATAAATTTAATTAAAACTTCAATCAATTAAAAAAATCTCTTTTTGGTTGAATAGAATACTATAATGTTCATTCGAACAGAGTCCATGTTCTCTCTTTGTAGGAGGAGCCTCTACAGTTCACGCTAATGGACATTGTTGTCTGTTATGAGAGAACTCTGGAGAACGACAGCGCACTGAGAAGGCTCCAGGAGCCAATGACCTAAAATATATGATGCGCCTTAAATTAAAATAAATAAATAAACAAATACTTGACTAATTTCCTTTATTTTTGCGTGAAGATTTTATATTAGTTAGTCATTCTGTTTTAGTAGTTCTTGAAGGTCATCATCCCACTCCATACTATTAATTATTCTCATACAGCTGTCATCGCAAGTACCCCTAATGAATACATCACGTCTATTACGTCTTGGATCATAAAGTATACCAACTTTATGCCCAACTTCTTGATCATTAATTATGATTCTTGGACAATTTCTATTAACTCTTCTAACCAACGATGCAAACGGTTCAACTAGCAATGATGATCCCATAATGATTAGTAAATCTGCTTCTGGAAAATCACTTGATATACATTCGAAAAATTTATTTGGAAGACTTTCACCAAAGAAAACTATATCCGGTTTGATAACAGTGTTACATATAACACAAGTAGGTACACCGGCAGCTTCCATTTCTTGTTTCAGCCATTCAAATGAATATGTTTTATTACATTTCATACAATGCGAAGTACTAAACGAACCATGCGCTTCTACCAGTTTTTCATCACTTATACCGGCTTTTCTTTCTAGACCGTCCACATTTTGCGTATAATGTCTTACCAATAATCCTTTCATTTCCAATATTTTTATAAAATAATGTGAAATTGTTGGCTTAAAATTACCTGGTATCAATTGTTTTGCTAAATCATAGAATGCTGATGGTTCTTGTTCAAAATAATCAATCTCAAATATTGCTTGAGGGTATGGTAAATTATATTTAGCCAAATTCTCATATAGACCAGTATCTGGGGACCGAAAATCTGGAACACCGGCCGCTGTTGATATTCCTGCACCAACTATAGTTATTACTTTTTTAAAACATTTCTCTTTAAAACATTGTATGAAACAATCATATGTTGGTTCATCCAATATCGACTTCTTTGATGCTGATTGTAAGGACAATTTTTTAAATGTTTCGCTCAATAAACTTTCAGATAACAAACTTTTGCCTCGCTTACTTTGCCTTTCCTTTCGAAATGAAAGTGTTCTTCTTTCAGGCTCATACCTATCCTCTTCTTCTTCCTCTTCTGACTGTTCTGATAAATAACTGTCCTTAGATTCTTCTTCTTCTTTGTCCATGGTTTAGTCACTGTTAACACTGAAACATTTCTTGAACAAACGAAATCTGATGAATTTTTTTTTTTTTTTTTTTTTTAACAGTTGATATGTCTCTTAATATGGTTGAACTTGATGTTTCTATTTGTTTGAATTAGTCGTCTATTTTATAGATTTATTAACACTTTGTTTATTGTAATATTTATTGATCTTAATATTATGTAATTACAAATGATTTTATTAAATTTTAAAAAAATTACTAAGCAACTTAATCGGAAAAAACTAAATAATGAAATTTTATTATTATTTCCAAATTAATCTCAATAATAATGTTGAACACCTGTTTTTAATTCGATAATCAGAAAGAATATTAAATTAAAATCTTATTTTCCTATGATTTCTTTTCAAAAGTTCGTGCAACAGAGCGTGAAACTTCTCACGTCTGCGTAAAATTATGTAATTTAATTAAAAAAAATAGAAGCGTTGTGAAATGAACTTCAAAGCTGGTAGTTAAAATACTATACATATAATTAGATAATAATACGAAATTTATATATATATATAAAATTATAACTTAGAATTAATTATTTAATTATTTATATACATATATATATTAAGGGGGCTCCGCTTCCTGCCCTAAACCCCCCGGGAAACACTTCACTCAAGTGTCTAATATTAATTTTTTTTTGCAATCATGGGCTATATATGATGTTTTAAATGGTCTAAAACTGGTTTGTAGTATGGTTTTATGGCCTTCCTTCCATATTCCATATTATACATCATTTAAAAGATCAAAAGTCAGAATCACCGGATCTCGAATCTCGTCAAAAGCAGAAAACCTCGTTTGAGGGTCGTAAGAAAGCCAAACTTACCTACGGCCCTGTTTCAAGATATTTTTTAAAATTTAAAAAGAACAATTGCAACAGAACTAAATCTCATTTATAAGTAAATGGAGAAATCAAGATCGAACTTTATTACTAATATTTCATGGTAGATAGTAAAGAAAATCGTTTGAGCCGAAAAAAGAAAAAGAACGTGTAAAACTGAAAAAAAAAAATCATTCAGTAAAGCTGTATTTCCGGTTAATAGATTTTGCCGGAAACATTTGTGGCAGAAGCGGCAGTATAATCTAAATCGAATACCAAGTTTTTGAGCTACCTTCAATTTTTCGTTTTCGAGTTATTTTGTGCAATGACAGTAAATTAAATTGGTCGGAACATGTTAAGGCACAGCATCAAAAGGCAATTATTTCCTTTTATCAATGTCGAAGAATCGTAGGTAAGAATTGGGGGATTACTCCCAAAATGATGTTTTGGATTTATGGTTATTAAACCTAGTTTGTTGTATGCGACTATGGTGTGGTGGCGTCGCATTGAGATAAGATCCGCTAGACTGCTGCTTGAGGGTATTCAACGCTTGGCTTGTCTGGCGGTGACCGGTGCGATGCGGTCCACGCCTACAGCTGCAATGGAGACTTTATTAGGAATTCCACCGCTCTTTGTAGAGATGAAAACTATGGCAATGAAAGCCTGTTATAGAATTAAACAGGCAGGTTTTTGGCAGGGTAAGCGATATGGTCATTCTACCATTCATCGCGAGATGCTTTTGAAGGTTCCTGTTACAGGTTTTCCCTCTGATAGAATGTTGAAGACTTTTGTTTTCGAGCATTCTTACAGTGTCAGGTTACCCTCTAGGGAAGATTGGTCAAGATTGGGTCCGTCTGGCGTGATACCTGATAATTACTTCCGGTGTTACACGTTCGGTTCCAGAATGGATGGTAGGTCTGGAGCTGCGGTCTATTTTGAGACCGGAGATCATTTGACAGTATCTCTTGGTGATGGACCACGGTCTTCCAGACTGAGGTTTATGCTATTCTTTGTTGTGTTTTGGATGAGAGGGTACGTAACACTAACTTAAAAGGTGTTTATATCTGCTCGAACAGCCAGGCTGCGCTGAAGGCGCTGAGTTCATGTGTCTTTACTTCCAGGTTGGTGTTAGAATGTTCTAAAAGGCTGGAAGAGCTTTCTTCACTGAAGGATGTGCTTCTAGTCTGGGTGCCAGGTCACATGGGAATTTTTGGGAATGAGGAGGTGGATAGGTTTGCCAAATTAGGCGCCTCTCTTCCTTTCATTGATCCCGAGCCTGCTGTTGGCGTGTCTTCTGGCACATATCTGTCAGGCTTCCAGATATGGACAGCTTCACAGCATTCATCCTTATGGATGAGCTCAGTTGGTTTTCGGCAGTCCAAAATGCTCATCGAGGTTCCGTACAAGGCCATTACTGAGACGTTGCTGAGTTTTCACGGAGCGCTCTCAGGCATCTGGTTGGATCTCTTACTAGATATTGTGGTTTAAGGAGACATCTCTACATAATGGGGCTCATGCTGGATCCATTTTGTAGAGTCTGTGGAACAGAGGAGTAAACACCCATCCATCTTATGACTGATTGCCTGGGTTGTGAGGAAATTGGTTCACGACCTTTGGTCGGAATAGGATGTCTATGGAAGAGTTTAGGCTATTTCCGCTTAAGGTTATTGTCCGATTTAATCGGATTGCGGTGAATCTTAGGTGGATTAGATCCGGGTCTGGATTTTTATTCTAGACTCGGTTTGTTGTTGTTTTTCTTGGGGCAGCTATATGGGCTTTGGATAGCGTAGGGTTTCCCTCCCCACAGACAAATAATAATAATAATATTTTGTGCAAAAAACTCAGACCGTGAGTTTTAATACTGAAAAAATCTCAAAGTATGTATTTCCCGGTGAAAATCCAATTTCGGCAAATTTGACAAGATTGCTGCAATGCTTCGTGTTAATTTCTCGTAAGAGGAAGTAACGAAATGTGACTTATAAATCTGATAAAAAAGTCACAGATTATGGTGAATATGCATATATATGATGGATATAATGCATATATATGCATATAATGCATATATGTATATATGTGTTTCATATTGTAACGTATACAATATATATGTATGTTGAGGCTAAATTATTAGGTGGTTCACGTATTGTGAGTGTTGGCTTATCATTCTTATGTTTAATATCTTCAGAAATAAACAAACACACTAGCACACACTATTACAACAGAAACAATTTGAATTAATTGGCCAAAGACAGAAAATACCAATAAACAAATCAATAATAAAATAGTATTAAAAATAGTAACAATTCATTATAATCTTCATATTTAAATTCCTTCTGCATCACAGAAATTCTTCGTCTTCATATTCCTTTGCCCATATTTTCGTCTCATTCTCCGACGTCGCCAAACTTGACAGGTCACCCGCCGTCTCGAGTGCTTGCTCTGAAATAAACAGACCTCATGAAAGGACCTAATAAACTTAGGATCTATTTTTTTTTTTTATTCCGCCCTTCATTTTATATTATTACAAAATCACCCACCGAGCTTGGACAATTTAACTTTTAAAATAATCAAATCGTATTTTATCATAATTGATATTTTTCTCAGTATTTTGGGGAATTTCTCAGCATTTTCTTTCACTTTAGCTAACTGAATTCTAGGAATGCTCTTCTACAACGACAAAGATTTAATGGTTTGCTACTTTTTTAAACTTAAGCTCCAGTGAGCTTTTGTTACACGATTTATAGTACAATTTAAAAAATTTCAAGGTATTTTTCATGAAAGAACAAAATAAATCCACTAACAGAAATAAATATGTAAATGCAAACCCCGTTATGAATAATGTAATTCACAGGGTTGATTTCACAGAGATCCACACTTCTCGCCCAATTTTTCATAGTATTTCTTGTAAAGTAAACTTCTTTGTTATATCTAAAGCATATTATAATTTGTTTTTCTTGATAGAGGTCTCTTGGGATTGAGACCAAGTCTTCCCTTCGAAATTTGGGAGAACCACCTAGAGTAGCTGTGCACTGTCAGCGTAATAATCAACTGACCACCATATAATAATTTTCTTTCAAACACAGATCAACTGTAGAACACTATGCTAATGATCAATTTTGTGACTCCAAAATTTCTCCCTACGGCTGTAGAGTCTCATTTTGCACCTGTAATTGAAGTTTTTCAGATCCCACTGATGATGGCAAAGCTAAAATTATTAGGTGGTTCATTTATTCAGTCTTGGCTTATCATTCTGATGTTTTATATGGTCAGAAATAAAACACACTAGAACGTTCTGTTAGTACAGAAGTAATATAGTTTAATTTATACCAAATATAGAAATAAGAAGAACCTAACGTTCAGCCCTGTTATCCATCATAATTTAAATTCTAGATTGCATTTCCATGGAAACAGTTTTAGTAATAAAAGTATCCTTAATAATATTTGAACTTTCTCGTATGAGGAAGTTAGAAAAATGTGATTAAAAAATCTGTCAAATAAGACACAGATTTTGGCTAATATACATATTTTCTTCGAACCCAGATTTTTATTTAAAAAATATTTAATTCACTAGAATATTGAAATACATGCGTTTAAATATTGTGGTGGGTTGGTTTTTAAGGACAAGGGGTTTATCTGTTTTTCCTGGTTAATGGTAACCATCCAGCAACGCTTGTAAGGTTTTTTTTTAAATTAAATCTAGTTAGGTACTGATTTCTCAATAAAATCAATTTTTGTCGAAAACAAAATAATCAATATTTTATATCTGTGAAGTTGGCCATTTCAGTTTAAAGAAAACGTAGCAGCCTTTTTCGAGAAAATTTGCAAAAACTGAAAAATCAAAAGCAATGTAGCTTACATTGCTGTTTGATAGGCATTGCTTGAAACATACATGTAAGTAGTGCCCATGTTGATACCCAAATGGTATATCAAGATTGAACTTTCGAGTATCATAATTTAAATTTCGAGTATCATGACACGATATTTATAATATACCTATAATATCATTCCATATTTCTCATAAATTTGCACCTATTTTTTTTTTTTCTCTTTACTGATCAATATATATTTACAATTCATACACTGATTATAAAAAATAAGAAAATTACAGCATGGTACATTGTACCGTTTGCCAGGAGTTTTAGTTTAGAAAGTTCCAAACAAACATAAAAATAAACTCAATATACATAAAAAAAGTAATAATAATAACAAAAACTAATAACTAACTTCTTTACTTGAAAGAACAAAAACAAAAACGAAGGAAGCAAACCAAAATTAATGTAGTGGAATCGTTTACTGTGATTCCTATGATATGTAGTAGATGTCTTGGAGAGGGCGGAAGTTAGTTTAGAGATTTTTGGAAGTTAGTGCTCGAATTATTAACACGGAATTTATAAAAATAGACAGTATTTGTACAATAATTTAAACGTGAGTAATGGTAACTATTAACAAGAAATACTTAGAAATAAATAGGAGATAAATAACTAATAATTTAGAATGATTAAAATAAATGAACTAAGATGCACAACTAAGGAAATAAGTATAAATAAAAAATGTATAGGGACGCGGAAACTGCTGCTCGTATAATAATCTTGAAGACGTACTGAAGTATAATCATATAATCATCCCCTCTTCCAATGGGGCGAAGTTTATATATTAGTGTTAGCAACACTCACACCAAGACATCTGTCCTAGAGTGCGACCTTGGTTATTTCGGTGACCAGTAATTTAGGTCAGTGGCCAGCCTTAGCGGTTGCTTGCTTTGATGTAAGGTATTGACCCGTGGTTTTGTTTGTTTGGCCGCGGCCTTGTCTTGAAGACAGCAGCCGGCTAGGCCACTAGTTGTAAATTATTCTTTCTTTGTTATGTGTTGGGAAGGTTTGACATTGCTATAACCCTGCCATGTCATTACATTAATAATTAAATTCTGAAATCAAATAATTCCTATAACGTCCCGCTTTCTCAACAAAATTGCACAAAACCTATCAAATTTTCTCCATTCAATATAATGTGATGGATGCAAGAAACTTTAACTATTTTATTTAAAGAAAATAAAATTATGAGAAAATGCAAGCTCATTCGCAAAAAAGGTACACCTTTAGAAGAGTACAGTTATTGGAAAAGTTGATTAACCTTGATGGCATTATACTACCCCCTTCTTCTGACAGGGGAGGAACTGAAGGAACAAAGAGAAGACATTCTTTCCAGGACAGACTTGTGGTAGACACCAAGCAGAACGCATCAGGACTGTGCCAGTTATAAGTTATAACATAAGAGTTTAGCATTTGATCTAGATAACTAATTGATTTATACTTAAGCGCTGTGATATTATAAAGCTATTTAAATTCACTTAGAGAATATATTTATTTAAAAAACAGTGGGGCTCTCTTGATTATTTCTTAATACTTCTATCCTTACCTCAAACACACAAGCCCTTTTACAACAACGCTCACGCCACAACCAACTACCACAAACACACATCTTCACCAATAACATTACAATATCAATCAGTTTTTCTTTGGAAATGGTTTCTCTTTTTAAATATTTTTTTTCTAAACGATTTGAAAATTGGGCATACTGCTAGGAAATGGTAATTATTTTCTATTTCTTTTAGGTTGCATAATGAACATAACTGAATTTTTTCAATGTTTATGTCAATGGTCTGTAGTTTAAAAGTTCCCCTCTACATTTGATTATTAAACTGATAATCAAATTATTTGTTTGTTTTATTTGATTGAAGTAATCTATTGGTTTACTTAATATATTGTACAAGCCATGATGAGTCCCCTCCGCTGCCTTTTTTATACAATCTTGAATAAAGTTCTCTTTGTACACTTCTAACATCTTGTACAAATCTTTTTTCCAGAAACTCAAGGAGTTCAAGTTTAAATATAATTTGTAATTTATTCTATCAGCTATTTCCCCCCACTCTTTTAAGTATGACCAATTCTGCTTTCTCATTTCCTTTGTTACAATTGTGCACAATCTATTATCTTTATAATTTAAAATTTTAATTATATAATCAAAATGAATTTTAAGCATGTATATGTGAATTAAATTTCTTCCTGTCTCTAAATAAGTGAGGTAATTTAATGTGTTTGGAGGTAATTTAAACATTTTCTTGTATAAAGTATCTTTTAACTTTGTCAATTTCTTCGTAACGTTTATATCCCCACACTTGACACCCATAACTAATTACAGTTTTAATTGTCGAATTAAATACTCTAATTTTTGGATGATACGGTACATTTAAATTGCGAAACAGTTCCATCCACATCATATTTATTCCTACTTTTGCCTTACTTACTTTTTCTTTAATATAGTATTTCATTTTCAGACTATTGCACATCACTAGACCTAAATATTTATAAGTTTTGACATTCAATTTGCTCCTTATTTATAAACCACTTTTCATTTTTCGTGGACATTTTACCCCTATTATTTTTTTTAAAAAACCATAATTTTGGATTTATTTAAGTTTATAAGCAAATTCCATGTTTTACAATATTTTTCTAATCTCTTCTTTTTCAATCTCAGAAGATTTATTTGCTATGAAATTTAAATTTCGAGTATCATGACACGATATTTATAATATACCTACAATATCATTCCATATTTCTCATAAATTTTCACCTATAAATAATAACAATATTAATTATTTATTATTCACATGTTTCAGGTACCCATGTTAGAGCATGGAAACGTGGTATAGCAATATTAACAGCGGGCACTGTAAAGTTAAGTCCGGATGAAAGATTATCCCTTGTACATGGATATGATTTAGAAATTCGCCATATAAAACCAGAAGATGAAGGTGATTATGTATGCCAGATAGCAACATTACAACCACAAGAGATTACACACACTGTGGAAGTTCTTGGTTAGTCATTATATTTCATTAGATATTGATTTTAATTTTTCTTTTTAATGTACCAATAGTATATATTTATTCTACATGGTTTGTTTATAGTCTGGGACTGTAATATGTCGTGTTTTTCTTAAATAAATATTTGATTTATTTAGTTCTTAAGAAGCAAAAAGTAATCTAGAGAACTTCATATATTAATCTCACAGCTCTTGTAATTTAAAAATAAAAAAACTGCTTCCGGATCTCTTGAACAATGAATCCTAGTACTCGCCCTCTTGTTAGTTGATAGATTTTGCCGGATATCTTTGTGCTTGATGCGGTGGCAGTAACTAAACGGAATACTAAGTTCCTGCAACTTTCCTGCGACTTTTGAGATATTTTTTTTTTTAACATGCACAGAAACACCACAGACCATTCGCTAAAAACATTAATTTCCACATTCAGGAAAACGCAAATTATGTATTTTCGGTGAAAACTCAGTTTCCTAAATTTGGCACGAACGCAATACTTCTTCTTAACGTAGGGGTAAGAGAAAGTAAAAACGTATTATTTTTTTTAGCTATTTTATTGTAGCTAATGAAGAACAGTATAATAGCCCCGATATAAGTCACCTTTATTTTTGAATATTGAACTAATACAATGTTAATATCCAGCTGCCATCAAAATATTAGTTTACAGCCGCAACAGTCATCAAAGAGCCACATGCGGCCAGCAAGCCCTGGCTGGCCTAGTTAATGGAAGTGCTTTTAACAAGTAAAACCACGTACAAAGTTCCGTTTAATGACATTAATGTGAAAACTGGAAAGCTTTCATGAGAAAGGAAATTTCAGGATAGATAACTGCCTAATTTCCTCTCTTACATTTACGGTGGTGGCGCAATCAGATTTCTACGAAATCAGACGTGCTTTTTTTTTTTCTTACCGAAGTATTATCTCAAACAGTTTATTTAGATGATTATTCTGATTGCTAGAAACTTAAAAAAAAAAAAAAAAAATAAGTTTTTTTTAAAGAAATACTTCTTCCATATTTTTCCGCTACAATTATCCGAAAATTGCGCTGTCCCAACGCTAGCTAAATCCTTGAATCCTTTAAGAGAAATCCTTGTTGACATTGAAAATAAAGAATATTAATTCCTCATCTGTGTTGTGCATTTAGAATGAGACTCCTTTACAGATGGAATAAAATAAAAAGAAATATGCATACATAAATAATAAAATAATATTTTAAAATTCTCTCACGTTTAAAATAGGATGACTAAAATGTAGAACTTTTAATTTATTATTATTATTATTATTATTATTTTGTATTTAAGGCGCTTCAACATCAAGGGTCATTGGCGCCCGGATCCTTCTCCGGACAGTGAGCTGTAGAGGCTCCTAAGAAGAAAAAATCAACGGGTAGCACAGCTGTATTATTATAATTAAAATTATTATTATTATTACTTTCAGAGTTTAATTCATCTACATTAGTTTTTAATAATTTTGAAATATAGTGGCAAGAAATAACCAGGATTACTTTCTTCAATATGAAGCAATTAATAAAGAACTGCTTTTTTTTAAGCAAAAATTAGCATCGATATTATAAGCTTGTCCTTCATTGTTATTATTCCCCTCACAAATTGATCGACTTTCGTACCATGTAAGCCATATATAAATAATTGTTACTATCTTATATTTCATGCACTTGTTCTTTACACTTCTTTTTTACTATCTTATATTTTTTTTGCCTTTGAAAAATATAGCATCAAATAACTCTTTGAAATCTTATTATTAAGAGAAATTTGGTTGAGACTTCCTGATAATCTCTCTTCCTTCCTACAATAATGAAACTAATCGCCAGCAAATTCATTCATAGCAACCTTATCCAGTCCACCATTGAGCTTCTAAGCCACGTTTACTACAGCAGGTTACACCCTGTGTCACGCCCACTATACAATGTATTGGCGAATGCGCTTCTACTTCGACAGCCAATTTCGCCTAGAATCTGTCCCTAGTGCTAATACAAGACGAACATCAAAGAGGCGTAAAAATCAGTCAGTCACCAGATAAACTTTAAAAACTAAACATCAGTCGCTATATTGATTATCCAGCTAGCCTCACTAGCTCACCGCAGTTAGAACAAGCAAGCGTTCTAGCTAGTCACATTATTCGGCAAATGTCTCACAACTGACTATTCTACATTCATCAAGCTCATCGTTCGGCCACTCTCACATTCACAAAGAGTTGTAAGAATGAGTCACCTTAAAAAAGAACTATAAAAGATTCCTTAATATTTACATATTGCTATAATTTTATTTTATTGATCTCGTTGGATACCCCTTGCCACCTTAATTTTTATTAAAGACGGCGGGATAGATGATCCCTGCGCCGCTCCTTCAGCACTACATTTGTGGAAGTGTCTAGTCTTGCTCTGTTTGTTATAGCCCAAGATTTGCGCCATATATAGGGAGACAATGGATGAATCTATATTCTAATATGTGTCATGCGCAGAAAAAGATCGACAAGATTTCCGTGAACATAATAAAGTATATAGATATTCTCAATACGTAAGCTGTAATTAATTACAGAAACGATCTATAGTTGACCGTGTTTTTATGTCCTATACTTAAAAAACTAAAAGTCTGTTATACATGTTTTATAGTAGAGGACATAAAACTTCGGGAATAACAATATAATTGCATAATATATATTTTTATTGTCCTCAAGTGTAATAGTAAACATAAAGTTATGGTACACATTTTTTTTCCTACAGTTTCAGTTTTTTATTTTTTCCTCTATAAAACGAAAACACTAACGCACTATAACTTCCACATATTAAAGTTAGACTGAGAATGACGTTTATCCCGGTAATTGTAATTTGTGGGATAGCATTTTTTTTTTCGGGAAAATATGAAAATATTGAAATAAATTTTGTGGAAGATTTTCCCCATTTTTAGAATGTATATAATAAATCAATTTCTTGCAATGCTTGATTTGAATAAAACTTTAAAGAATAATTATTTCGTTTTAGATTTTCGAAATAAAATTTTGAGAATCTCTGAGTCTGAATCACTTTTAAGGATTTAATGGTGTTCGAACAGAAGGAAAAGGTATGAAGGTCAGGGTGAATATTGAATGAATTTATTCGAAGACAAAGTATACACTGGGCTGTCAAAGGAGACGACGAATTAAAATATTCCAGTCAACTATAAACATCGGCTTTTTTAAACCAGCTCAGGAATTCTCACAGAGTATGAGAAATATTTTAATAATAAAAATATAATTTATAACTAAATACAAATATCACATCAAGTATAACGTTGTAATGGAGTCACGGCTGCATCACTCAAGACAACACATCTACCCTACACAAGCTATTCATGTTCACCATTATAGGGAAGATCTACCTACATTACCCCTTACGAAATCAGGAAAAGAAAGTATCACCAAACTATAAAAAAAAATAATAAAAAAATCAAGAACGAAAGTTATTTATAAAGTAATAAATCACTTTATGTAATTGATGATTTATTTAGTAGACTGTAAGCAGGAACAGATAGGAGTTGGAAAATATTGATACCAATCGAATATAACTGATTTTTTTTTTTTTTAAGGAGTTCCTCAATGCTGAGGTTTTTTTCAACCAAATATTTCTTTTAATTTCAGCCTCCAACTGGATCTATCCCGGATATCCTCTTCTCTCAGTCCGTAACCGTGGAGGCTTTCTCGGATGCCATCTATCCACTTTTCCCTGGGTCTGCCCCTTCTCCTTCTTCCCTCGGCTTCCCAGTCAAGGATCACTTTAGCCATTCCATCATCCATTCTTTTTACATGGCCGTACCATCCAAGTCTCTTTTCCCCCAACTTCTGCAGCATATTTTTTGAAACGTTCATTTTCTTAATTATTTCTTATAGTAGTATACTTTGTACCAGGCTACTATATATTATCTTTTTGGTACTATTTACAATATTGCCGCTCCATAATACGGGGTTCAGTATGCCGATTGCTCTTTTAATAACTGGAATTAATTCCTTTAATTTACTAATTGCGTTAGTAGGTTAGTAAGAGAAAATAATACAATACAATATTTACTGAATAGACAGAAAGAATAAATGACGCATAAGTAGCTGGGTAGTTTTTTGGTTCACCAGATGACGAATGAGGTGTGAAAAAAGATGTCGAAAGTTCGGCGAGTAGAAGAAAAACGCTGAGTGGCGATGTGAGGAAAACTTGGAAAATGATGGCCATGTCACTTGGAGGTAAGGCTAGAAAATCCAATTCTTCGTTAAGGTTGATTGCTATAGACCTCTAAAGAAAATTGTGGCTACAAAATTGACGCTAATCTAGTCAAAGCTTCTAGGTGGAAAGGGCACAGTAGCCGGTGTGTAGGTGCTTTGGTGGGAAGGCCAGAGCTGATTGGCTGCCGTCTCTTCACCTAGGATTTGTATGTTATGCCGGATGTAGCATCCCTGGGAAGACAGGTGTTGACGCTCGCTGATGGAAGTTGACGTATTTAAATAAAGAAACCATCAAACAAAACTAAAACAAAGAATAACTCTTCAAATTATTCATAAACAGTAATTAAAGTAAAAATGACATTTTTACGATAACAACATTATTTAGATATTTACGATAACTGAATTAAAGTAACAAAAAAAAAGGGGGGGGGAGGGTGTTTTATTTGAGAGCAGGAGAAGTTGTATGATGGATGGAATATGTCCTGTGATGGATAGGGTATGGCAATCAAAACTTTTTAAAGGTTTTTTTTAACTTTTATAACAGTAGTTGGTAGTAGTTGGGAGACGGAACCAATATTAAGGGATTATTAGTACTAGGGCAGTGTGGTGAAAGTGGGTTGGGATTACTTCCCGATAATAGAATAGATAGAGAAAGCCAGAGCTTTATGAGTGAGAAGTTCCTGGAAAGAACGTACCTTATTATATTAACCGCAAACACACTTAATAAAACTGATGACCTTCTTCCTCTTGCAGGTCCTCCCGAATTGGGATCACTAATAATTTACTTCCATGGCTACTTCCAGTTATACCAGCAGTAAAGATAAACATTCTTTATAAATAAGTATTCTGTCAACATAAACTTTATGTTCACTTCTTATTGGCTACTGATTGTTTTTTTTTTTTTCTTTTATTGCATATTTAGATAAAGTTATTAATTCGTAGAAAATGTTGATTGTGTCCTTCATTTTTTTATATGTACAATTTGTGAGACGTTCTGATTTAAATGCTGTGTATTAATCTATATTAATTCAACATCCGTATGTTTATGGCCGCAAAACTCGAAAAGTAGTCGATGGATTGACTTGAAATGTTTACACAACGTTACATTTCTCTATAAGAGTGTTTATATATACTTTTTATTCCGATGTTCCCACGGAAACGGGAAATTCCGAGCGTTTCGAGAGTTTGGCAAAAATAAACAGACGTTAACGCGTTGCGATCATGGCGCACTCTCTGCCGAAGATATTCTGCACAGAATACGTCAAGAAACGCAATCATGGCTTGGATTTCACAGAAGAAATATACAATGAAGCGCTAATCTTCGTTAATCTTCGAAATATACAATGAAGCGCTGATCTTTGTCTTGTAATGTGTGGCAAGTTGTTGGCACTATTGAGAGTAACAGTATCGAATAGGTTGGTCAATGCAACATTCGAGAGAGAACTGCTCAGAGAGCGATCAATACCTGATGTCTCCCTAGCAATAGTCTGCTGGAGACAGCTATTCGTCCAAGAAAATACACTGAAACTCCTTCCAGGACAAAAGATAGCATTTGGTACCATCATACAAGCTGTGACCAACCAATCCGCTGGATTTACTTTTTGGACGGTCCAGGTGGAACTGGAAAAACGTTCTTAATTTCCTTAATCCTGGCTAAAATCCGTTCAAACGGCCATTTGCTTCTTCAGGTAATGTTGCTATGTAGATGGAAGGAGGAAGAACAGCGCATTCAGCTCTTAAAAACATTCTTCAGTTAAAAACATTTTTTCTTTGTTTCCTTTCAGTTCACAGCAACGCAAAGTAGGATATTAAATTGAATGATGTGTTTTCTTGCTGAATCTATGTTAACTATCATACTTCTATTTACTTCCCTAAGAATTAAAATCAGACTGAGCCACAGCTGAGCGTGGCCGGGTTTACCTAGTTTTAAATATTGGTTGAATATTTAAAATAAAAGGATGAAACAACAGCTGATCAAGCAGTTGGCTGAACGAAGCTTTGAGTGCCATGAGAAAATGCTAATTGCGGATATATTGGCTTTCTTAAAGAGTGGAAAAACTGTCTTAATCCAAGACCCTACAGTGCGCTGTTAGTCTAATGACTCAGAGACAGACAAATAATATTAATAAAGAGAAAGGAAATTATTTACGCTGAGTGTTACAAAGAGAAATATAGAGAAATATGGTGAAAGGGATTTCCCTATTTATGGCTTAATGTTTTGGGCACATGGAAACAACAGATTTTTTTTTGCGTAGTCGAATCGAATTATCTAAAATGACTAACCTTGAAGGGATGGTAATTTCGGACTCGCTTGGGATTTTGAAAAAATGGGAAATTTTAAGGAATATTTAAGGCTACTTTAATATTTTAGTTACTTTAATATTAGTTTTTAGTTACTTTAATATTTTTTTTTTTTTTATTATTTTTATTATTCGTTTTATATTCAAATACATGGAAATAGATATTCTTTTAAATTATGTTAGTTACCATATGTAATAAAACGGCTCCACAATCTTGTAAATTGAATTTTTTATTGGTTGATTATTACTTCATGAAATATTTGCAATGTTTATTTTTACTCTGTATAAAATAGTAAGATATTAAGTGTCGGATTTTGATCACATTTTTTGGTCACGAATTTTGTAAAATCCGTAAATATTGGAAATTCGGTTAGACGGATTTTCTAACGGTTCGCACCATTTGACAACAGAATCCACATTTACACGCTTGGACATTAACTGACACGCAGATTCCTACCAGATGGGTTTGAAGGCAAATTTACCACTTTATAAAGTTTTCCTCATTTTTTTTTATATTTGACTAGCTAAACCCGGCCACGCTTCGCTGTGGCTCAGTCTGATTTTTAGGAAAGTAAACAGAAGTATTACAGTTACATAGATTCAGCAAGAAAACACATCATTCAATTTAATACCCTGAAAGGAAAGAAAGAAAAAATGTTTTTAACTTAAGTCTTTTTTCATTGTAAAGCTAGTGAATGGACTACATTTTTTGTTTGTCCGTTTTCTGCACATAAACATAAAGATCAGATGGCTTACCGACTCTGAAGCATGCGACATATAATTGCCCATGAGAGAAACATTTCTTTTCTAAATTCAAACCGCACATTGCAAAGTTTGTCCTTGCGCTTTATTGATAGTCATACCGAACGCAAGGCGTACTGGAAATTGAAGTCGTTTGAACTCGAACGGCATATCTGTCGGAATGATTGGTATTCATGGAAGTGTACATCTTCACCTTTATGAGATAATGGGAATTGTTGCTTCAATTAGATTATTCAGCAATTTTTTAACTACTAATCTGTCCCATTGCATAACTTTGGCTGATTGATGTTTCGGAGCAATATAATTGGCTCTCCAATTTTCAAATTTAGAATGTGAGGCGGTAATCCGGGAACATCGAGTGAATTAAGGAATTCCGTTGGAAAATTCACTTCTTCACTGTGGTCTCTCACGGAGTCAATGGATTTGTATGTACTGCTGTTTCACCTGCGATAGATAATATTTAGAATAATGTTGTTCATATCGAGAATGTCGACATTTCTAGCCGCTAGATTGGCTCTTCCGCTTAACCAAGCGTGATTTTGATAATTTGTTTCGATGCTTTGGAATACCTTGTCTACTAATTCTTATTTTGAATGTACCATGTTGCAGAAATTAGATGGGAAGGTGATTTTTCCCGTTTCTGGATTTGTAGGAGCAGTGCCGTTACCGAGTTCGAGTAATTGTCATGAAAATATGGCAGCTGTTGGATCGTTTTGAAGTTGAACTCTCATATTGTTGTTAAATGAATTTTTTTTTACTGTGCTCCAAAGAGTTGAATATTTCAAGCAGGCATGCAATTCATCACCTGGCGTTGAGCGAGGTATCACTGGAAGCGTTTGCCTGGAGTCATCGGATAGTAACACCAATGCTCCACTAAATGAAACCTGATTATTTCGCAAGTCTTTCAATGTATGGTCTAATGCTTCCAATGACTTCTTATGAGTCATTGTACACTCATTCCATACAATGATTTTGCACGTCTGAAGAACCTTTCCCATTCTTGATGTTTTAGCAATGTTACATGTTGGGTTTTCCGTGAAGTGCATGTTTAGTGACAGTTTAAGAGCTGAATGCGCTGTTCTACCTCCTTCCATCAACGTAGCAGCAATACCTGAAGAAGCAAGTGCTAACGCAATATGGCAATATGAATGGATCTCGGAATTTCCCGTTTCCATGGAAACTTCGGAGTAAAATGTATATATAAACACTCTTATATAGAAATGCAACGTTGTGTAAAAATTTCAAGTCAATCCATCGACTACTTTTCGAGTTTTGCAGCCACAAACATACGGATGCTGAATTTTTATATATATAGATTATATCAATGAATGTGCTGAACTGAAATTTGAATGTTTTTCCTAAACAATTGATAAGCTATCATCTGATATTCTGTTTAAATAAATTGTATGTGCATTAAGGATAATTCAATTAGTAAAAATGAATTAGTGAAAATGCTCAGTACGAAGGAAATGTATGAAAGTTACGTTTATTCTAGGAAGAATCGCTTGAAATTTCGAATATGATATATCATTGATTTTGTTTGTTTTTGTTTTTTTTATAAACTTTAAGATCTAAATCTTTTTGTGTTTCCCGGAGCCTTTTCAGTGAACTACCAGATTCCTGGCAGAGTTCTCTCTTTGTAGGCAAGATTGCTATCATTGGACGGTGAGCCTTTATCCTCACCTTCAGCTTACCCTCTTGCTTCTACAAAGAACAAGAATAATCTAAAGTCTGAACGGCTGGATTTTACTAACCTGGGATCCTCCGAGTTTTAAATTCAAATCACTACCACTTAGATAATCCTGTCCGTTTGCATCATTCATAATCGACCATTCAGATTAGCGTCTGCCTTACTAGTGGTACAATTCCAACTCTATAAAAGAGATTCTTCAGAGATAAAAAAAAAAAAAAGAGAATGTACTTGTATTGTACACAGTGCAAATATTATTTTATAAATAGGTACGGAAAAGTAAATTGTCCAACCGGAAATGTGTAAACATTTCCTTTAGGAAAACTTTACGGAAATTAATTTATCCAATTTTGAGATTTGCAAAAGTATAATATTATTTTTATATAAAATACGTAGCAATAAATGATGCAAGAAATGTCTGAATGAATAGGAAAATTTATAAAGAAATAAAAATTGAAAAAAGTATGAAATAGAAAGGGAAGTAAGAGGAAGGAAAAGTCGACAGGCTTTGTGAGATAACAGCATCCCCACTATTCTCTAAAACTCTTAAACCTACTTTTTCTTAGTGGTCTACAGACCTTTACAAGAGAGTTTAATACTAGTACTTCTAACATAAAAGTTGATGGAGCGAAAGTAAGTGCACAGCATCAGACTTGCCAGTTGTAAGTAGGATGAGTCTCTTTGCTTTAGTGAGAGAGAGAGAAACAGAGAGAGATTGAATTCAAACAACCATCAAGTTAGCATAGTATTGGTGTGAGACACCAATGGAACAGAATGTTCATTGGGCAAAACCTGGTAAAGTGAAAACGGTTAGTTGTCACACCGAGCTAAAAACACACTCACACACACACACACACACACACATAGCGCCTTTACAAACTGAGAACAGCGGCAAGCCTACGGCCTGGACAATACGGAGAAATGGTTCTATTTAAAAAAAAAAAGAATACAAAAGGAGGCCACGATTCAAATCTAGACTACATTGAATGCTGACAGTTTTTCCAACCTCATACCAACCAGTCAGATAGGTGGTAGTGAACGGAGTGGATGGGTGAATGGTTGTTCTTGATGAGCAAGAGATTCCTTTTCCTATAGATTGCAACAACCAATCCAAAGAAGTAGAGACACCTCTCAATTGGCGAATTATGGGCCATAGATCGGCTCCATTATTATGACGCTCCCGTTAAAAGAGAGATTATAAAAGAACAAAAAGAAAGTTTTGTACAAATGAAAAGTTTTGAAGTATTCACCAAAGTTAGAAATATTTACAGCATCTCGTTCAAAGTTTTAGTAAGTGTGCGCTCAGCTTTATTATTTATTTTTTCTTTCTCTTCTTTTTTGTTTTGCGAAGAGTCCTTTAAATTCTTTGAGTTTTTTGAATTCACATTTTTACAAGACACCATACCATTTTATGGTGAACTGCTGGCCCTCCAAACTCAAGAATGGAATTTTGAAGTACAAAAGCCCAAAAAAGAACCCAAAATAAAAGCCAACAAGTAAAGAAATCATTATAAGATAGAAATTTTTTTTAAAAATAGTTGGTTCCGGAGAGGTCAAGACATGTTTTTTTTTTTTGTGGATAGTACTTTTGATTTCGGCAGATTTTGGCATGTTATATTTGTTGTCTTGATATAGGCTGATGTAATTTGTTAGTTAGTCTAGTCTCTGTCCCATTGTTCTATTTTGTTGGTCTGTCTATCATATTCAATCATAATAAAGGGTACAACTTGATATTGAGGGATTAAGATATCATGTTGAGATGCCTCTATAATGGATGAGTTAGGTGGAGAGAATTTAGGTATGGTTGATGAAATGAGAACACTTTGTTGACACTGGTTAACTATGTATATTAAAAAAGAGACACAGTTTGCCTGGACTTTACAATGAGAATGGTTAAGGTAGAGTGATAAAGGAATGACACGTAGTGACTGGCGAGATGATGAACTATAGTGAACTATATACCTCTGGACTGTCCATTGCTGTATTTATCTGGTTTTTTCCATTCCAGTACGAGCAAGTGGTTAGGTTCGTTTCTCTTCTCTCTATTCTCTTCGGTTGCTGTTACACCTCTTTTGCTAGGAAATGCGCATACTCATTTTCTTTTATCCTTGAATTTTAATCTTTTTCAATTGAATTACTATTTTCATGGTTATTTAATACTAGAACGGCCAGATATGTCATTTCGACATATTTGATTATATAAAATGCAATAAAGGGAAGGGATTAGCTCAGTGTAGCACGCTGGACTAGCAACGCGGAGATCACGGGTTCGAATCCAGCCGTGCTACCTTTAGATTTTTTCTTCCTAGGAGCCCCTACAGCTCACTGTCCGATGATGGGCAGTGTTGTCTGTAACGGGAGAACACTGTCCGGAGGCCGGCAGTGCACTGAGAAGGCTCCGGGCGCAAATGACCACAGATGTTGAGACGCCTTAAATAAAAAATAATAAAAAAATAAAATGCAATAACTTTCTTTTCTTGAATGGTATGATTGATCTTAAAGTTTTCTGATTTTCCTTAAAATGTCGTTTTATATATGCCTTACAATAATAATAATAATAATTTGTCTTTATTATAGCTTATGTACATGTACATTTTTACAAGTTGTTAACAAACAGACATACTCTTGGTCTTTAGACCGTTAGAGGTGAGTTGGTAACAAACACAAACATAACATCTTCTATAAAGCGAACTAAAATATCATAACTGAAATAGAGCAAAACATAGATACAAAAACTAAAGTTCTCTGCAGTAAATGACAACAATAATAAAAGTTATTTACAAAAAGAAAAGGAAAAAAACGTTGATCAAATAAAGGTTTTACTTGTAAATTATTTAAGAATAAACAGATGTACTTCTATATTAACGGAATAAATTAGTTTCAATTTATACATAATAAAAGATACTTTATAAATTGGGGTACGCAATAAACAAATTGAAAACTAAATATAAATGATAATTAGACAATTTTAATAATTATCAATAATTAAATTCTTTTATTAGAAACTGTCTATAATTCCAGGCTAATTTGACATATGTAATTAATTTAGACCATTCGTTACCATTTAAAATCTTTAATAAGTCTTGTCGAGTCATTGCTTTGGTGTTGAAGCACATTTGGCGAAATTCTTTTAAAACAGGGCATATACAAACAAAATGCAGCATGGATTCTTCTTCCTTCATATTACACATCGAACACAAATGTATATCCTTATTATAACAATACTTATTCAGTGCCAGCAGTTCTCCTCTCACTTTTATCAAAATACTTATGGAGTCTGATCCCAGTTTGCTATTAATAAAGCAATTGCTGCCACTATCCAAATGTTTGTACAGCGTATGCTTCTGCGCTTGCAAAGCTTTATTTTTATAGCTGTTTACGAAATAATCTTTTAATTTTTTTTCTGTATTAAAATTCATTTTATCCTTTAATAATAATTCGATATCAATGTCACATTTATTACAAAGCTGTTCCCAGTCTTTATACCAAAATACTTTTTTTTCAATCACCTTTTTAATAAAAAAGTTAGGGAATCTATTTGATGGCAGATTTAAACATTTATTTATATAATTAACATGCAGTTTAAAAGTGTACAAAAAAGTGGGCAGGAGATTAGTTTCCAGGTAAATTATGAAATCCGGGGTATTTTGTGGTAAATTCAGACACTTTTTGACAAAAAATCTGAAGAGAATTTCTACATCCTTGTACATCTGATAACCCCAAATCTGTGCCCCATAACAAAGAATAGAACGTGATACTGCATTATAAATATTTAGTTTGGAGAAAAAAGAAATATCTTTGTTTAGTATCAATCTGTTTAATGAATTTAAAGCAAATTTTGCTTTTCCTGATTTCTCTTTAATATGCCTTTCTAGCGACAGATTTGGAGTTAATATTAAGCCCAAATATTTATAATTGCTAACCACATCTATTTTCTGATTTCTAAAGTACCATTGCTCTGCCTTGGCTGGTCTGCCTCCATTTCTAAAGACGAGTACCTTTGATTTTTTTAAGTTTATATCCAGATTCCACATTGAGCTATATCTTTCTAGTGAATTTATCATGGATTGCAATGTAAGTCTGTCTGGAGCTAATAGAACCAAATCATCAGCATAAGCCAGTACTTTCACACAAATGGAATCTATTCTTATCCCTCCATCCATACTATCAGCAATATTATTTATGAAGAGGGAAAAGAGAAGAGGGCTCAGTAGACATCCCTGTTTTACTCCCGTATGCGTTTCAAAGGGCTCCGAAAGACCGCGCTTGCACCATACCGAGGAGTAAGTCCCAGCGTATATACTTTTTAGGATATTTATAAATTTATTTGAGATTCGTAATTCATAAAGCCTGTAGAACAACGCCTGTCGATCTATGCGGTCAAAGACTGATGATAAATCAACAAAAATGCGAAGACCTTCTGCCTTTTATGGTTCAGCGTAATTTTGATAATATTTATCAAAGTACTGATATTATCAATTGTCGAATAAGTTTTACGGAAACCCGCTTGTAATTCCTCTAGTACGTATTTGTTTCCGTCCACTGATCAAGTCTCTGCAGTAGAAGGCCAGTAAATAATTTACTTATGGCGTTGCAAAAAGAAATGCCTCTATAGTTTGCTGTTTGATTAATTGGACCTTTTTTATGTATGGGGAAAATTATCGAATCTCTAAAACTATCAGGAACAGTACCAGATTCATAGATTCTATTGAAATAAATAAGCATCGTTTCTAAGAAATTATCTGATGTATTTTTAAAGATTCGTAAGTAATACGGTCCGATCCTGGTGCTTTGTTTTCTTTAGCATTGTTAAGTACGTAAGTTAATTCAGATCTTAGGAAAGGGGCATCAAGAAATTCGTCAGAAATGTATGGTTCTGCGTATACCATTCTGTTCGCTTCTAATTTAAGATTCAGCAAATTCCTAAAATGATCAACCCATTCATTTGAGGATATACTAGTGTCTATTTGGAAGCTTTTAGATTTGAAATTTCGCACCAGACTCCAGAAGTCTTTTGAGTCTTTAACTAAATTGAGATTAATAACTACACTGTCATTATACTGTTTCTTCTTAAAATTACATAAATTTTTATAATCTTTTCTAGCTTTTAAATAATTGACTTTGATTGTAGAACAACTAGTTTTACTATATGCCTTTAATAACCTAAATAAATATTTTCGCATTTTCAGACACTCTCCGTCAAACCATCTCTGTTTATAAATAGCTGGTTTGTCTGTATATACCATGTTTTATTTATGTGCAACATTAATAATTATTTCTGTTAGCTTTTTTACACCTGTTTTAGGATCTTTTTCTAATAAGTGCTGTTCACAAATATTTTCAATCTCTTCCATATACAGTTCTTTTAGTTTAATATTCCATTTTAATTTTGGTAGTAATGGTACAATATTTTCATTTTGGGCACTATTTATTAAATACTTGACAGTAATAGGGAGGTGGTCTGAGAAAAATTTCTGACAGACTTCAAAATTATGAATACTAGGCAAAATATCTGCGGAAGTGGCACACAAATCTATAACAGAGGATCCTGTGGGACCAATAAAAGTATATTCTCCATACGTATCCCCTTCGATCCGACCATTCAATAATATAATATTAAAATCTTCTAAAAATGATAATAAATATTTTCCATTCATGTTGACAACGTAATCTTTAGAATTTCTATGCGTATATAAATTTAACCCATTCGTTACAATTTTAGGAATACTTTGTAAATTGCTAACGCGGCTATTGAAATCACCTATAACAATAAATTTTAAATTTTGGTGCATATAAACCAGATCGTAGAGCCGGTGAAAATCTTGTAACCATGCATTACAATTTAAATAAACGGGGAGGATATAATGCATACCGGAGCTGGAGTTAATTTCAATTAGATCATTATTTGACAATTTAATAAATTTAACGATATTTCGCTCCACCAGTTTTTTATTAACGCCCCAAATCGATCCCCCACTTGCCCTTCCATACTTTTTTTCTTTAACCGCAGATATATACAATAATTCATAATTTGAAAAACTCTTTTTAAATTTTATAAATATATCTTCTTCCATTAAGAAAGTTTCGAAAAGCAAAAAAACGTTAAATTTATGTAAAAACTCGCAAAAATCTACATCGCTTATTTTACTTTTTATACCTGATACATTATATGCTACTATTTCCAGATACTCTGTTTGCTAGGCTTCCAGGCTCGCCTCCATTTTTCTCTTGTTTTAGAAATGGGCTGAAGGATGTTTTCCAACGGGATGCAACCATTCCAGTAAACGACCTCGTTGTTTAGGCCGAACTATTTTAGTGTTTTTTCTATTTTTGGTGCTTGGTGGACTATCTCTCACCCCTGGAGCACTATCCTTGTCAGAAGTTTCACTCCCGCTAACAGATGAAAACATTTGTAAATATTTATTTTCCTCTTGCATCAATTGTTCTAGTGAATAACTGACTCCATTAACAAGCAATTTGTTGTACGTAATAATAGCACGATACCCATTCTCTCGAGCCTTTTTCGAAAAAGGAATGAGTTGTTTACGGACTTCTCGAATAACCGGTGGATAGTCCTGGGCTACTTTGATTCGGGTTTCAGATAAATGTTTGGCTGCCCTTAAAATCTTAATTTTCATTGCATATGAGACCAATTTAACCAAAACCGGACGACTATTTCCATGAACACCTAATCTGCGAACCCTTACAACATCTCTCTCTTCTATTTCCACCTCCATTGTCTTTCTGATCAGATTTATCATTACGCCCATTAACTTTTCGTACGTCTTGTCATTACTTTCTTCTATATTAAAAAATATCAAGTTATTTACACGATGCTTATTTCTTAAAAAATTAAGTTCTATTTCTTGTTTTCTCAAAATTTCGTTCAGGTTTTCATATTTAGTTTTAATAATTTGAAAATCTTCAGCGTTCTTTTCAAGAGATTTGTTTATTTTTTCTATTGCCGTTTTTAGTTCAGACAAATTGTCTACATTTTTCTTTAAATCTCGTCTTATTTCTAAGAGAAATTCTTTTAGTTCAATAGAGGGTATTACGTCTGTCATATTGTATTTATTAGAACTACTGTATTATTTACTATGAACTTTTGCTTACATACAGTAACTATAGCGGTGTAGTTGTAATCCCCACTCTTCTCTACTTCACTCAGACCACTAAACTAATGAATTTCAAGTTTATTAAAAAATTATTAATTACACAAAAACCTTTCGTTAAGATTTTCTCAAATTTAACACAAACAATAATAGCACGATTATCAATATTTAACCAAATTTTTGTAACTCTCAGTCACCAGTAACTATTATAAAAATTAAAACAAAGACCACTCGATGTTAATACTAGTAACGTATACAACCAACTCTCCATGCCTTACAAATTTTTATTATAAACAATTTTTTCCTCTGAGATTTGTCACTTTACCTACTAGGACAACCAAAATGTGTCAAAATTACATATGCAATATTTTTTTCTGTTTCCTCAGACTTTCCATGTTTTCCGATGTTAGAAACATAATAATGTGATTCAAATGTTGATAAAAATGAAATATACAAACCCTTTATAATAATCTTTAAGGCTTCAATAAAGGTTTATTCTTTTGCCTATTTACCCTTCAGGGAAGGTCAAAAAAAGAGAGGCCTCAGAGATATTTTCCGTGATAGGCTGCTCCGTTTTGTGGTCATCGACCGGTTTCGGGCGTTCACCCATCATCAGGATGCTTTTTGTCTAACAGTGTGATAACATAGATTTGCTCAGAGCAAATTTCGTTGATACACTGGAGAGAAAATTTATTATTGCAGAAGAACGACTTAGGTAATTTCAACGTCAGAAGGAAATGGATTCTGGGGAGAAGCGAGAAGTTTTCTGAGAGGAACAATTGGGCACTCGAAAGTGATGATTTTGATATTTATTGCTAATGAAGAAATGTGAGTATATCACAGTTGTAGGTACGTGCAAAATAGTGTGACAGAAAGTATTAACCAATTCTTCATAGTGAGTAGTAGAGCTTCAGATGAATATTTTGAATAGAACCAAGGGACCTACTCCTTATGCAAAAAGAAATGTTGATACCCTGTAGAATGAAAATTGTTCATAAATATTATTATGTTAGATTGTCTATATTAATATGAAATTTAATGCTAATTTATATTCGTGTTGACGATAGAAGCGTAGAAGTAAAAATAAGACACATCAATTCTGAAGCAAGTTCAAAAAGAGTGCTTGTTGCACTATGCAATAAAATAATTCCATCGGTATTTCTTATATGACAAGTTGCATCATGCGTGGAATACATTTTTACGACCCCCCACTACTTCCCAGCACAATGTTCATACCTTCTTATTATGAGAAAAAGGATCATTTGTTTTTTTTTTGTTTCTTAAGAAAATTGTTCGCTTTTCACCAGATAGAAGGCCTATTCCCTAAATCTATTCTACGTTAAAAAGTATTTTTTAAAGTCAAAATTGCCTTGAATAATGAAATGATTGCACTAATTAAACATTTTTATATAAATAAAAGTTAATATATTAGTTTTATGGTCACGAAAATTTCATATTAAAAATAAGAGGAAGTAATAATATATTTAAAAAAAAAAAGCCATTAATTATTCCAATTTACAAATTCTAATATACATAAAATGCGATATGAGAGATGTAAAATAATACAACCTTTAATCAAACTTGAAAATGTCCATTGAAAGCAAAGAAAAATGAAGAAAACTTCCGTGTTAAAAAATGACACATCATGGTCGCTTTAGGTAGTAATATAGGAATGTTTTAGGAAATTAATTTTGGCCGTCCTAGTATAAATTCATGACTTTTATTTTCTTTACTAGTCTTTGTTTATTCTATAATTACCTATATAAGGTATGCGTGGTGTGGCAACTCCCCAAGACTGTCTGCTCACCAATGAGAATTATATTTACAAAAGAAAAAAGAAAAGAAAGTATCATAAAGTTAAAAAAGGTAATTGTTATTATTATTATTAATTTGCTCCATTTTCCTTGTGAAAATGGCTTGCAAAGGTAACAGACTCACTCAAAGGGTTTAAAGATATGAGAAAACAGTACACATAAATTGAATTTTATTGTATTTTTTTTTTTTTGTGGGGGCGTCTCTTATCTAGCATTTAACACTGATTGTGAAAGTGAAATAGCTTTTTAATTCTATTCTAGTCTATGATTTTAAAGTATGACTGAATGAGACTCTGAAAACTAATAGGGCTTGCAACAGATTGATGAAATCCTATCTCCCGTGACTATGTTCAGATGGTATGCTATATGTAATGGATCTACATGTTCCCCAACCACTAGCTCTCAGAGGGGTTAGATTGTAGATTGTTGTAGGGGATTATTGCACTGCGACCTGAAAGAATTATTGTCCGCCCCCGGAGCCTTCTCCAATGCACAGCCAGCCTCCAAGCAGTGTTCTCTAGCTACAGACAACACTGCCCATCACCGGACAGTGAGTTGTAGGGGCTCCTAGGAAGAGAAAATCTAAGAGCAGCACGCTGGATTCGAACCCGGGACCTCCGCGTTGCTAGCCTAGCGCGCTACCACTGAGCTAATCCCTTCATTCTCCCTTGGCGTTCGCCAATTAACTAGGGACGGAGACCCTAGTTTGTGTACTGTGTTTATCCTTGTCTGTAAAGTGTAGAGTGTATGTAGTTTAAGTGTATTCCCCAAGTAACTGCATGTGTTATGTATATCTGAACCTTATCGTATCAAAAAGAAAAAGCCGCCTTGTTTACGTTCCCATGCAATAGAAGTAAACACCACCTGCATTAAATACGTCATATGAGATGTAGTAAACAACAAGTGGCAAAGGATATAAATACTGCCAACTTGATATCATTGTCACTCTGTTGCTCTGTTACTTAGACATACATAGTTCTTAGTACAGGCGTGTTGCCGTTCTGTTTGTACGCTCTCATTGGTTTGATGAATAAAGTTTTTTAAAAACAATTTATCAATCCTAAAAAATATAATTGGCGCAGTCGTGCGGACATTGCAAAATACTTCGTTCGGACATTGCAAGAGGACATTGTAAGAATATTCCGTTTGGAAACATCCCAAGAATATACTCCGTTTGGAAACACACCCCCAGGCAACGCAGATACGAAGAAACAACGCTTATCTTCACGGGACCCGCAAGTTGGAGGACGAACACCTTTGAACTTGACATCGTCGCCGGACTTAGGCATCTTCGTAGTTCTTCTTCAAGATTAACTGCAGAACCCAACGCAAACAGGACACCCCCAGGCAACCAGAGTCACCGCCGAAGCAGTCTTCATAGAGCCAGCAAAGCTAGAGCCCGAAGTTCCGCCCAGGCTAAAACATCCCGAGTTGCAGAGGAATGGCTACCACCCCTTTATTACTGTAAGTCCACCTTTGTACACTCTGTATTTAATTGTTCACGTCAAGCGAATATTGATATTGCAATTATAACTTTGTTACATCGAGGAAAATCAAGCGTAAGTTGAAATTTAATTTAAAAAGAAATTTTAATGAAAAAAATAATAATAATAATAAAATATATTAGTAATAAATATTAATAAAAACAATAATAGAAAATATTTAATTAGCGCGAATATAAAGTAATAATAACAAAATATATATGTAATTAGCGCAAACATAAAATAAAAGAAAAGAAAAGAAGAATAAATAAAGAAAAAACAATTTATAATAATAATAAATACATAATCGACACAAATATAAAAAACAATTTATAATAAAAACAAAAAGAAAGAAAAACATAATCAAACAAAAAAATTATTAAACAATATAATTTGTACATTAATTTTATACTGATCATTTATATCATTTATATTGCTTGTATACTAATATTTTATATGTGCATGTTAGCTTAGTAAGAATTTATATTTTACATTATATATATATTCAAATATTTACACATCAATTTAAACACATACAAATCAATTACACAAAAATGTCCATTCCAAAAATTGATAAAACATACATCAACATAATACCCGAATTCAACGGTAACCCTAACACACTTAAAGAATTTTTAGAAACATGCGAGGAGATAATAGCATTATTTGCAGTAGCTTCACCCGCGGATCACCCACAAAACAAATTACTCCTAAGAATCTTCCTTTCAAAAATTGTATCCCCCGCGAAAGAACAAATAAGCTCAACAATTATTAGAACATGGAACGAATTAAAATTAGTATTAACGAACACATTCACAACGGGAAAAGACGATCTCACTATAACCAGAGAATTATGCGGAACCCTACAGCATAATAAAACAGACTTAGAATTTTATTCAATCATTAAGGAACTAACAAACCAATACTCTAGTTACATTTTTGCACATGTACAACAAATTAATAACCGACAAATACTAATAGGAAACTTTGAAAAATTAGCACTAAGACAATTTCTAATAGGAATTAAAGAACCAATAGGAACTTCAATAAGAGCGCGAATCCCAAGAACACTAAATGAAGCCTACCAAATATTAATGAATGAATTTAATTTAAATCCTAATAAAAATAATAACAATTATATTCCACCACAAAAACAAAAATTAAATTACCCTTCGAAACAAAACTACATTAATAAAAACACATCGTTCGAATTTAACAAACCCTTTTACCAATTTAAACCAAAACCTAGTACTTCATTTCATAGTACATTCCCACGGAATAAAACCCAGGTAACACATCAAAGTTATAAACCTACCCCAATGTCGATAACAACAAACACTACGTATAGACCCAATACTAAAATGAGAAATACTTACAGTAGAAACCAGGCTTTACAACGAATACCCGAAGAAATAAATAATACGGAAAATTTTAAATACAAAGACCCCAGAGAAAATAATACCCCTATTGAACCCAATGACTATAATCATTTTTTAGAAATAAGCGACCCCAATACGTCGGAGAAAACATGAGCACTACGGAAACCCATTCTTATAGTAGATTACCCTATCTACAAATGAGAAATTATTTATTCTTAATAGACACAGGATCTTCGATTAATTTAATAAATAAAAACTTAGTAAAAGAAAACAAACTCCCCATATATAAAGAAAACTTTCAAATTAAGACCGCCACAGGTAAAGCGACAGGAACCGAATACACTTATCTAATTATTGAAAAAACTAAAATAAAATGTTACATATACAACTTCCACCAAAATTTTAACGTACTTTTAGGAATAGACGCATGTAAAAAACTAAACATCATAATGGATATAGCAAACGACACGGTAATAATAAAACATAAAAAATTCAAACTCCAATACTTAAACAATCTATTTGAAATACAATTGAATGAAAATAAAGAAATTACTAATCTACGGACCGATCATTTAAACAAAGAGGAAAAGCAAGAACTAACCAAATTAATTAAAATATATAACGATTTATTCCCTAAACAAAATGAAAAACTAAGTTTCACTAACAAAATAAAACACAAGATACAATTAACCGACGACCACCCTATTTACTCAAAATCGTATAGATACCCAGAAGTTTACAAAAACGAAGTCAAAAATCAAATTAACAATTTATTAGAAAACGAAATTATCCAAGAATCTTATTCACCCTGGTCCTCACCCATTTGGATCGTACCTAAGAAAAAAGATGCCAGCGGAAAAGAGAAATTTCGTATGGTGATCGATTACAGAAAATTAAATGAACGCACTATAGATGACAAATTCCCTATCCCCAATATCACAGACATACTAGATAAACTAGGAAAGTCCATATACTTCACTACATTAGATTTAGCCAGTGGTTTTCATCAAATAGAAATGAACGAAAAAGATATCCCTAAAACCGCCTTTTCAACAGACTTCGGACACTACGAATTTAAACGCATGCCGTTCGGATTAAAGAATGCCCCTAGCACATTTCAAAGACTCCTCAATTCCGTTCTACAAGGATTAATAGGAAAAATATGTTTTGTATACCTCGACGACATAATAATAATCGGCACTTCACTCCAAGAACATTCCCAAAATATCGAAAAAGTATATATTAAAGAACACCCTCGAAGGTATAATAAAATCTCGAATATCGCATTTAAACCCATGAACGTAGATTCTTATAATAAAGAGAAAGGAATAATTATAACTTCGGATAATAAAAAACGAAGAATAGATAAATTAAAGAAACCCCGAATGTTCACAGATTAATAATCCTGCCCCAAATTTGGCGAGTAGTTACTACTACACAGAATAACATTATTGAAGACATCAGCGACACTACAGGAACATTACTAACAGACCTAGGCAAAGGTAAAATTCAAATTTCCAATTACCAAATATATTACTATTACCCCTTATCTGAATTAAAAACTGAATACTATAAAATAACACGAAAAAATCAACGAAATAACCAATACGATTGACGAAAAAACCACGTCAACCAGGTCACTTGAAAATTATATAAATCTCTTAAAATATCATAAAAACAAATTACAAAACAAATAAAATATATTATTCCCAAATTTAAGACACAAACAAATTGAAGGAAATCAAAAAATCCTTAATTCTCAAAACGTTAACAATCAAAAATATATGAAAGAATTCACAGAAGAATTCAACAAACAAATAAATAATATTAAAACTAACGAATTAATTATTAAAAGCGAAATTATGAAATTTCACCAATATTTAAAAGATCATTCTGACAAAGACATTTATTACCAAACAATCATATTATTACAAACATTAATACATAATATAATCTCTATAACTACATCACTAGAAGAAATTGAAACATCCCTAACATTTTGTAGTATCAATACACTACATACATCAATAATTAACCCAAATGCATTAATAAACCTAACAAACAAAATCAATTTAGAATCAAAAATAAAATTAGAAAACACCCTTCAATTAAGAAAATTAATAAAACCCTATTGTAAATTAAACGACGACAAAATATCAATTATATTAGATATCCCCATTTTTGAAGACAAAGAATACGAAATATATCAATTAACTATAACCCCCATCCTTAAAAATAACAATTTTTACATGATTAACTTAAACCCACAAACGTTAACAAAGGACAACAATAACAACGTATATAAAATCATGAACTGTTTAAATACCAGAGAAAGATATTATTGTAAAGATTTAGTTAAAACAGAAAATTTATGTATTGAAGATATCATTAATAATAAAGAATTAACCAATATCATGTATTATAAAGCAATCATTAATTATAATGTTTACAAAATAAAGAATAATAATAATATAATAATTATTAACCCTGACGAAAGAAATATTAATATTAACTGCGATAACAAAATAATAAACCTTGTGAAAAAAGGAATATATAAATTAAAAAATAATAATTGTATCAGCAATAATAAAAAATACGAAAATATTGTCATAGGAAAAGAAATCCTTATGGATTACAATTATAATTATAATAAAAAGAATAAAAACATTAAAATAAATAATTATACAGAAATTGTATTAAACGAATTAAATAAAATAAATCTAAAACCCAAAGAGGTAAAAGAAATAAAAGACATTGTATATTTAAATAACTCTTATAATTTTGTAATTTTATATATTTGTATAACAATAATTGTATTATTAATTTTTGTATATTTTATATTCTATAAAAAATGTCTAAAATGTTCTAAATGTCTATAATATTTTTGTAAGGACGAAACAAGGAAATGGGCAATCACCACCCAAAATTTCTCTCTAAAGAGGGGAGGTGTTATGTATATCTGAACCTTATCGTATCAAAAAGAAAAAGCCGCCTTGTTTACGTTCCCATGCAATAGAAGTAAACACCACCTGCATTAAATACGTCATATGAGATGTAGTAAACAACAAGTGGCAAAGGATATAAATACTGCCAACTTGATATCATTGTCACTCTGTTGCTCTGTTACTTAGACATACATAGTTCTTAGTACAGGCGTGTTGCCGTTCTGTTTGTACGCTCTCATTGGTTTGATGAATAAAGTTTTTTAAAAACAATTTATCAATCCTAAAAAATATAATTCATGCAACAAATACCCCTTGCGGGCCTTCAGAGGGGGTAATCTAAGGAGTACATCTAGCCATTGGAAGGAGAAGTCGAAGAGAGTTGAAGGGGCTAGTCTAACTGCCCGTTAAAAAAGGGTGACTAATCGCCAATTCACTCTCATGGAAACGCCATTCGAAGAACCATCACCACTTAACGACCACCGTTCTTACACGTCACTCTGCCAGTCAGTCTGTCACGCTCTTCTCAGCTACCATACGCTCACTCTAAATTATAGATTGTAAAGTCCTTACAGTGCTTAATATACTCGTACAATATAAACAGTGTTCAGTGTTCAGATAACCCAAGTATTTTCTCTTCATTACAATGATTATAACTGGTCACAGGATTCCTCACGAACGAGCATCGCACTGATAGAAAACCATCTACAACGTCTGAAAGTACAATTGTTTAAAAAAATTATAGCGAATGATTTCAGATTTACATATGAAATGATAGAAGAGTCTTTAACCATCCATACAATTCTGCATCAGCAAAATTACGGTTCTAGCACCAGTTTCGAAATTCTTTCCTTAATTTCACTCAAAGATCTAATGTTTCTTACATATTTACTTCTATAATACAAGATTGAGACTACTTGCTCGGCTCTATTTCTTTTATCCACCCCAAAACTTTTAATAAGATAATTATATATCTTAAGATGATTAGATAATTAATATTTTTATGTTGCAACAAATGAATCAGTATATACATATATAAAATATATATTTCTTAAATAAGTCTATTCATTCTCATTCAGAGTTAGACAATTTTGTTGCTTTAAATAATTTCTATAAAACTTCTACTGAACTACTCTAGCTGAACTTCCACATACTTCATGTTTTATTTCCTTTCCCCTCCTTTATACACCTATAAATTCTTTAACTTTTATATTACATAAATTCTTGTTCCTTTTTTTTGTTTTATGTTTTTACTTTACATTATAAAATGTTTTAACAAATTCTTTAATCGATTTATACTAATTGTTAATAGTTTCTCAGATACAATTTGTTATTAAAAACAAATAATAATGCTAATTATGTATAATATTACAGTGTTATTTATTACAATTACTAGCTAACCCGACCACGCTTTGCTATGGCTCAGCCTAATTTTTAGGCTTAACCATGCGTAATTTTTATAATTTGTTTCGATGCTTTGGAATACTTTGTCTACTAATTCTTCTTTGGAATGTTGCAGAAATTAGATGGGAAGGTGATTTTTCCCATTTCCGGATTTGTAGGAGCAGTGCCTTTACCGAGTTCGAATAATTGTCTTGAAAATATGGCAGCTGTTGGATCGTTTTGAAGTTGAACTCTCATATTCGTTGTTAAATGATTTTTTTTTTTACTGTGCTCCAAAGAGTTGAATATTTCAAGCAGGCATGCAATTCTTTAGCTGATATCATTGGAAGCGTTTGCCTTGTGGAACCTGATTATTTCGCAAGTCATTCAATATATGGTTTAATGCTTCCAATGACTTCTTATAAGCCATTGTACACTCATCCCATACAATGATTTTGCACGCCCGAAGAACCTTTCCCATTCCTGATGTTTTAGAAATGTTACATGTTGGTTTTTCTGTGAAGTTCATGTTTAAGTCATAACCGTCCTTGCATCAACATGGCAGCAATACCTGAAGAAGCAAGTGCTAACGCAATATGGCCGTTTGAACGGATTTTAGTTCAGAATTTCCCGTTTCCATGGGAACTTCAGAATAGAGGTGCTTATAAGTAGTTGAGAAAGAGGTTCAGAGAGTGAGCCACCATCGCAACGCGTCTGGTCTGTCTATTTCTGCCAACCTCGCGAAACGCTCGGAGAAGTTCCCGTTTCCGTGCGAAAAGAAGCATATATAAACACTCTTATAAAGAAATGCAACGTTGTGTAAAAATTTTAAGTCAAACCATCGACTACTTTTTGAGTTTTGCGGCCACAAACATACTGATGCTGAATTTTTATATGTGTAGATTACAACTGTCACTTTAAAACTTTAGTAATAAACTTCACATTGCACATTGCTCAAATGATTGTAGTATACAGAGAAAACTATAAAAACAAGTGAAAAATCATTTGAAAGAGCCTTGTAACTTTTCTATTATTTTTCCTTTATATTCGATGCACAAAGCCGTAACAAACTCTCTATTTGGTTCAACAAATAATCTCCCGTACACACAACCAAAGAACAGCAACAGTTTTTCAGAAACTGAATAAATACTACAACAACCCTACAGTTGTATTTTTTTCGCCCTTTGAGTTAAATTTATCTTTGTGGCATTTTTTTTATTTCATTTTATTTTTATTTTATGCTCTCTCGCTTTGGCATGGATAGGTTCAATGTCCCAGGGTGGGGTAGGAGATACAGGTCAATTGAAAAGGTTCATACAGTCATAAAAAATGTGAGATCTTTAATATTTTCAAATCCGGATAAACTGAAGTGTATTTCAATAAATAAAAAGAAAGAAAAAGAAATTAAACTTTTTTCATAAGATTAAGAAAAATTTCGTTTTTCAGTCCCTGTTAACCATCGTTTCATTTGCAAAATATTTTTATATATTTATTTAAAAAAAATGTTGAAACAAGCATTCCCATAATTTTCTATTTCGGACCATAGATAATAAATCTGCAATCGAGAGTGATAATATACAACTAAATAGTCACTTTTGAGGGCCTCCTCTAATTGATTCCGAATAAAATATCTCAACAACATTTATTTTATTTTACTTCCTTTGGGCATCAAATAACCAGGAAGATTTTTTTAAATAATTGTCATGTGAAGATACAAATTTAAAAAAAAAAAAATATCACTATTTAGTTACTAATGAATAGTGTTGAATAATAAGCCTAAGAAGGCAAGTTTTAGGCAGAAATGTTAGAAATATTAACTCATAATTATTTGCCTGATACGCCCCAGCTGATACTTATTACATAGTATGATGTATATTAGAGAAATATTGCTTTAGTACTTTTCTAATTTATCCAACTCGGCAAATCTAAGTAATTTCAATCAAATATAATGTGATTGGTTATTGTTGAGTGTGTTGTATGTGTGTATGTTGTGGCAGGAGCGGTTTTGAAAGGGCTTATGTGTGTATAAGTTTTAAAGATAGATATGTCCAAGATATAATGAAGAAGTCACCACTGCTTACAATATATAATTTGACTATATTTGAATTATTGAATAATGTGAATAACAATTATAAGTTAATTAATTAGTAATAATGAAATAACCTATATTAATTTAACATACAAGTGTTAAACACTTCTTGACACACTGAATTTAAAATGAAAGAATGACGTTCTGAATACAACGAATATTACTGGGTGAATGGTGTAAGACGACTGAAGAAAACAATGCTCCTCTTGGCAGTTAAAACCTGCCCTTTATATTTGATTTCTAGAAGGGGTTAAAAGACAAAGAGTGGCCGAGTTCTGCTACCTCTCTTGTAACGGTGTCTTATACCTGGTTTTTACCCTTTGCCAGCCAACTTATAAATTTTTGTCTTTACTAATGCTATTTTTAAAATAAATTTATTTAATATCATTTCTTGTATCCATCACATTTGCACTTTTAGGCTCTCAGGCTCAGCTAAAATATTTTATAACACTTAGAAAGCCGAAATAGCACGCCAGGGTACAAATATCACGTATTCTCTACTCTAATTCCTGAACGACTGCTAGCCAGATTTCGTAAGGAAAAATTCCTCTAGTCCTCCTACAACAGATGACTAACATTCAGTATCTTCCCACAGAGTCACCAGAAATATCCGCGGATAGAATCAGACTATTCATTCCGCCATTAGCTTAAAACCTCAGGCTAACCCCTTAGAAGCTTTAGAAACAATATTAGATAAACTGGCCACTGATGCGGTCCTGAAGTCGCTTCCTCAACCGCTTCATAATGAGGCACGAACAAAGTTATGTCAAAAATTAGATTAAACTCCTTTCAACAACGCTCACGCTACACAACAACACCCAACTACACATCAATAATCCAATAACATTACGGAAAATTCGAATTTCTGATAAACTGGTCATTTATAATTTTAAAACATAGAAGAAAAATAAAAACAATCGGAATAAATGGAAAGCTTTCTGGCAGGCTAGAGAGTCATGTTCATTTTCAGTGACGCACAGTTCAAAAGTTAGTGGAAGTCGGTCGATAAAGTACACTTTCATTTTATGGAGTTTAACACGGAACGACAGGTGTCAAGTGATCAAACTTTTAAACCTACCTGTCTAACGATATATAAAGTACCTAGTCAATTTGTTTATTTGCCACCATGTTTTTACATGTGCCTTGATATAGCAAGGTCGTTAGCAATTTTACATAATATCTCCACTTTTGTTTTTATCGTTTATTAAATTTCTCGTTTTAAACTGTTGAAGATTATCTTTGCCAAGGTTATTTATTATTACTTTCTTAAAAATAATTTGGAATTAAAAAAAAAAGAATCATTAAGATGTCTGTCCCAGACCAGAAAACCACACTAAATGAATTTTTACTGTTTTCAATTTTTATTCTCAAGAAAGTTAGGGAGTTTTTGTGATTAAAGTATTGTAAATAACTTTTTATATTAGTTATAACATAAATATACCAAAGCTAGTACAATGTACAGAGTTATTATGGTTTTTTTTTTTTTGTTTTTTTTAATTTAAGACGCGTCAACATCTAGGTCATTGGCGCCCCTTCTCAGTGCATGCCGGCCACCGGACAGTGTTGTCTTGTTACAGACAACACTGCCTTCACCGAACTGTGAGCTGTAGGGGCTCCTAGGAGAGAGACTAATTATGTTTTTATATAAAAAAAAATACATATGTGACCCATTTTTGTGTGGCTACATCACAAAACCGAAAAATTGCAAGAAGGAACAAATTTGTCATTTCGTTCAGGTACCATCATCGCACTGCATCTGACACGAAGGTTTGTTCAAAATACATCCATAGAAAAGTACAACTTTATTATATAGTTTACATTTTTTTTTTTTTTTGTGATAACTTCTTAAACACCCACATTCCCAAAAAATCAATTTTCTTAAAGCTTTAATCATCAATCAAGCAATCTTTTCCTTTAGTCATCCCAGATTTCATCAGGACAATAAAAAAAGACTTTCTACAATTTTTCATAACAATGGTTTTCCTCAGCACCTCATTAATAAAACGCTTAATGAAATACTGTCATCTACACTCACCAACAATTACGATAACAGCTTAACTCATTCTCCTCATATATCTGTTGACTAACTTCCTAAATATATTTCCTTTACATACATTAACAATCTGTCAGAGAAAATCTCTAAAATTTTCAGGCGCTCAAAATTGCACTCTAACACTATTAACAAGTTATACAGTAAACTTAAAGACCCTACTCCCATCAAATTTCAATGAGACATCGTTTATAAGATAGACTGTACAAATGTCCAACTGTTTATGTTGGTCAGACTACACAATACTTAAAAAACAGAATATACCAACATGAATACGATTGGAGAAATAAAAATGACAAAGACAACATTACTGCACTGACGAAACATTTTAGGGGAAAAAAATCATAAATTTGATTTTTCTAAAACAATAATACTAGCAAAAGAAACTAACAGGGGAAAAAAAAAGATGTTAGAAATTATATATATATAAAGAAATATATTTTCTGTTAATTTTCTTAGTGATAAAAATAATTTGTACGTGCTGTATAACGGTTTTTTCAAAACGTGACCATTCTAGAATTCCCTTTCACCAAAAAATTTTCTCAAATCCCTTTCACTACTTTGCCTATTCAACCCAACTTTTATTTCCGTAGATGACTTAAGACGTATAAGACGTATAGATATACGTAGGTTCGATATTATTTTTATTTAATTTATTGTTATTATTATTCTGCATTTTACAATATTATTAATGCATTGTGATTCCTAATTGTATTTTTTTTTAGAATAAAGCCTTGATAAAGACAGGAAACTCTGTCGAAATGTTGGCATAATTGAATGCTCACCAGATTTCTTCCATGACATACTAAGCAACAAAAGAATACATGATCAATATGGTTTATCCATATATAATATATTCCAGAAGGAACAAAAAAAAATTCGGCAATTTTTTAGCTTAACAATTTATTATTGTTTTCTTTTTCAATAAAGAAAATTGATATAAATATTATTTTCAGTTAAAATAATTACTTCAAACTAATAAAGAGAAAAAAACTATATATTGAAAAAAGTTATTATGAATTGATTTATAGAAGAGATTCCCCTTAAGATTGTGGAATAGAGAAAAATAGTTGATCATGGGTGTAGCACTGTAATAGGTAGCTAGGAAGGTGTATAAAAGACATGGACAGACGATTTATTACTTACGTCAAAGACATTATGGTGTTGGAAGTTTGAAAAATTGATATCTATTAGAAGACTTTCAAGAAATGTATTGTGGTTTCTCAGTTACCATCTTAGCAATGAAGATAAAGGAATTTTACCAATCATTAAATCAGTAATTGATTTTTAATTCAAAAGAAATAAAAGAAAAGAAAGAATATTAAACGACCACAGAAAGAAAATTTCAATTTTAAATAGGCTAATACCATTTACTTATTTCTTATAGAACAATATCTATTTCACAAAATGTAAATGTATGTAGTGGTTTTAAAAAAATTTTTAGAAAAATCGCTGGAGCAGTTTTCTATAAAATTGCAAAAAACTGAAAAAAAATAATCTTACCAATAAAGTGTACTTCCTGTTTACTAATTTTGTTCAAAACCTTTGTATTATTTAATGGTTGTAAGACTAAACTTCCTGTGTGTGATTTTTCCGTTTTTTGAGTTATAGTGACAAAACACACACAACAGAACTTCTAACAATCAGAACTTAAGATTCCGGGGATCTCAATACATATATTGCCGGGGAAATGTTTCCAAAATTTGCCACAATTCCTTCTTACAGCAATCAGATAATGTAAAGCTGAAATTTCAGCAAACATTTCAATAATAATTATTATATTCATCTTTAATCAAGGCTAGATTTATTCGTAAAGTTTCTCGAAGAATACTGTTTAGTGCAAGCGTATAATTGTATATCTTATTTGTATGTGTCTATATAGAGGGTTCATTTGTCATAGTTGTTCATTTGTCGTTTATGTATTTTTCGCAAGTGATGCACCAAACTGTTCACAAATTTTGAATATTACCCAGACCTGGGTAATATTCAGTTTTCACCCGGACACACGTTTTGAAGTCACCTTAACACAAAAACAATATTTATATTTGTCAATATAACTCAAACGGAAAAATGGCCAATAGTTTCGAAACTAATCTTTTCAAATATAATCTTTTATATAAACTATTGGAACACCCGATAATAAAATTTTCGGTCAAAATCAGCCAATCGGATGTATCACTTTACTGAAATGAAATTTTCAGTTTTTTTTTTGCATTTTCCTCTAAATTTTGTAAGCGCATTAACACAAATATGTCTATCACTTTTATTTGTATAATTTTTCCGCGAAAATTAATTTTACAGTGAACAATGGGTGGGTAGTGGCATGATTTTGAGGATTTCCTTTACATTAACATTTAATCATATTATACGATATTTTCACGTATATAACACCACTTATTAAGAACTAAAATTAATGCAAATATCTTGATTAAAAAAAAAAAAACGGTTGACCAGAAATGCGGTTTTACTGAACGGTTTTTTTTTTGCTATTTTCTAGATAAACACAACGGTTTTTTGAATAGTAGTATTCTAACTAAGTGTTTATAGACCTATCAATTTTGTTTGAGTTTGGGTTCTACCATCTATTTAATTTTAATGCCATTAAACATACATTAAACATTGCAAGTATGAAGAAAATTATTCAATATTAATGCATAAATGGCGTTAAGAAAAAGAAAAAAAAAATTATTTTACAGATTCACATACAGATATCTACAAAAGTACATATTATAAAAATATCATATATTTAGCCCTAGATAAATAGAATCAACTTTCAATAATATATAATGATACCAGAATTTCACTTTTATGTTTTTGCGTGATTCTGTGAGACGAATCCAAACCACCTGTTATAAATAATAACAATAATAATAATAATAAAAATTTTGAATTGTGTGAAACAAGTTGAGATATTTATTACCTGAAAAATATAATTGTTGCGTGATAAAAATGTTCATGCATTAACTATAATTCTGTGCGTGTTCTGGTATTTGTGTGAGTTTATAATATAAGTATATGTGTGTGTGTTGGTGTGATGGTGAAATCTAGGCAAAATCTCACGTCCGACTTCAAGTCGGAGAGGCGACGGCCGCTTGGAAGCATCTTTGTGCTAAATCTTCCCTTTATTGTGCTTATTGCCCATTTATTGTCGACAGTACTCTCTCACTCCACTTCTATACTATAGTTCACTTCAGCAAATAATTCTGGAACGTTGCCTCTTTGCAGCCTACAAAGAAAAGTCTCGTCGCTGCTTCTTCGCTCCACTTAGAATTCCTCCTTTCTCACACTTTATTCATACTTTAACATATAGTGCAATAAAAAGTGTACAGCCGGTTCTTTTATTGACAACATAATTATAGTTTACTTTATTTTATATGAATATTTTCTACTTGGTTATTTTATTTAATATATCTTATTTTCTTGAAATAAATTTTGTGTTTTGTTTGCACAATTTATTTAATTAATTAGGTGGGTTTTTAATAAATATTAATGGAAAGTATTGGGCTTTGTTATTATTTTTGTATTTACTTACAACTATAAGGTGTTTCTAGGCTGGATAACCCGGGCATTCAGAGCACAAGGGCAAAGTGGCGTTGAATGGTTGCCCAGAATGGGTTTATTGGACCAGATCCATTTTGTGGCACTGCAAGATGCCTCATGAATGCAAACATCAAAGCATGGGTACACATCACAAGAATGATGGGTGAAAATCCTAGTGGAGTGGCTGGCGGTATAATTTATTTATAGCTATTCGCCCAGGCTTACTCAGAATTACTTCAACAAGGCAATGCGGCCATACAGATGACTGTAGAGGCCACTGAAGACTTAATAAGCACATGGATTGCATGGCTGCAGCAGGACTTATCTGAAATAAGAGGAAACAACACTGCATGTATAGTTCACCACTTCGAGGAGGAAAAACTGATTCCTACTAGCTGCATCCAGAACACACACAGACACACACACTCCCTCCCAGGACTTCTATGTCTAATTAAACAGACAGGATTGTACAGTGTACTATAATAATTATGGGTGCCACAATAGAACAATAGAGGTCACGGCTTGCATAGGCTTACTAGCTAATTCAAATAGAATCTAATTCTACAACTATAATATGTACTAGGGGAACAGATTTGGTAGATTGGTTACAAGCCTTTGACTTCTAATTGAAAGGTCTCTAGTTCAAGATCCGCATATACTGTTATAAAATTTTATTTGTGGGAAAATTATTAATGAGAAGATGGATATCATTTTTAAGCGTTGGGAAAAGTTTATTTAGAGAAGGAGGTAAAGAATTTATTTTCCTTTTAAATGAAGAGAATTGTATTGTTTTAATGTGTATTAATAGTTTTAATGATTGTTTTAGTGTGTATTATTATAATTACTATTATTTTTACAATATACTTTCTTTTCGTTCTCGTTTTCATATTTAAGTTTGGGCATTCTTTATTTATTAGATATATTGAATTATTTATTGTGGGTTTCATTTTTGTTGGTTTTCTTTAACACTATCTTATTTTATCTTCTTGTTTTCTTTTTGATTTTTGACAACAATTTCCACAGACAGCAAAAAATTAGACAAAACATCAAAGAAATGAGAGATAGATAAGTAATAATGTCTCAGCTCAGCCAAAAACTTATCGACACCAAACTTCTAAGGAAAAGTTTGAAACAAATTTAAAACTTTATAGAGTTTGAAATTTGAAACTACAGAAAAAATTTGTAAACGAAAAAAATAATTGAAACTGGTACTTCTGACAAACCAATTTTTTTCAGACTTTACAAGTTTGCAAATCCCCCCTTTACAAATCCCGGGGGAAAGGGGGGTGAAAGTTTGAGCAAGATTATTTTTTAAAATCCACTTTTTTCCCAATTCAAAAAAACCTTTAAAACATATCTTTCTAATGAAGACCAGATACGGATACATATTGCGAACGCAACATTTTCAACATGGTCTTATTACAATAAGTGAAAGTAAAAAAAGGAGAAAAATTATTCTATTAAGTGTGATCACCCAATACTATTTTATTAAAAAAAATAATATAATTATAATAATAATAATATTAAGGCAATTCTTTCCACACATCCCCTCTTATACCATCAAACTAATCGACGAGGGGGAGTGTGGAACCCTGTTTGTGTCATCCCTTATCCTACTGAATCCGTTATTTATGCAAAACCAAAAGCATTTTATTTTTATTTATTTATTGACACATATTATATCAACTTATTAAGTAATATATAAGTAACAACTAAACCTAAGGAGGCTATTTAATGTATAAGCTAATTTGGTGTGCAGTACTTTTAACAAATATTCCTGCACACCCTTAATGGACTTATCTTTCAATAAACTAAACCTAATGGGGTTGAAATACTTTTATAAATTTTCTTTCAACCCCGCGATGCAACCTATTCTAATCATTCACTCTAAGATTCTCGCCAATAAATACATTCACTCTAATAAATACATTCACGCTAATAAATACATTCACACTAATAAATACATTCACACTAATAAATACATCCATACTAAACGTTCACTCAAGGGGAGAGTACTTGATATTCCTTTCCCCTTTAAAATAACTAACCTAATTGGGTGAAGTACTCGATATTCCTTCACCCATTTTACTTAACCTAACTTATCTTTTAGTCTAAATACTATTATATACATTCATATCTTTCAGATATGTAAATAGCCTCCTTATGTAAGGAGAACCCTCTTGCAGAATAGCGCGCTTGTCGTGTGGCAGACCTGCTCTTTCCCTCTGGCTGTGCAGTGCCTGACACCCTTCCAGTACGTGCGCCACCGTTAGCCTTTCTCGGCATCGAGGACACCTTGGCCTTCTTTCGCCATTAAGGAGGTACCCATGTGTCACACGTGTGTGACCAATCCTTAGTCTCGTCAGTATTACTGATTCATGCCGCGGGAAATTCTCGACTGTAGTACTTCGCACACTTGGTCTGATATCTCTTAACTTTTCATTTGTGTTGTCCACTGTGCTTGCCATTTTCTGCTTATATTTCATATAAATTGTGTCAGTGGGACGTACAGGGATGACATCTATAGTATTTGTAGAGGCTGCTCGTTTTGCTGCCTCGTCCGCCTTTTCATTACCGGACACTCCTATGTGGCCCGGCACCCAGGCGAACGTCACCCCTTGACCACGTGCGCTTAGATAGTACAATGATTTAAAAATATTTATTACCAATGGGTCCGTCGAGAATTTATCCCGGAGAGCCATTATTGCACTCAATGAGTCCGTCAATATTAATGATTTATTATAATTTTCATCTTCGATTAGCTTTATGGCCTGGCAAATGGCATACATTTCAGCCGTGTACACTGATGCATATTGAGGGAGTGTCCAGCTAAGGGTAACTCCCTGCGTGTACACAGCACTGCCTACGCCGTCGCCTATCTTCGACCCGTCTGTAAAGACAGGGCGAGAGTCATAATAAGAATTTAGTAGTTCCAATAATTTTTGTCTATAGACGACGGGTGGTGTTTCCTCTTTTTTATGTATTGCCAGGTCCATGCGGACGCTTGCAGAGGGTATAGACCAAGGAGGTAGAGGCGCAAAGCCCCAACTCAACACTTGGCTAAATTGTATTCCCTCCGCATCTAATAACTCCTTAGCTCGGACCCCGAGGGGTCGCGTCCGCGAACGTTGCTGACGGTACTCTTCATCATGTGGGCTCTCGAATATGGTATGAAATAAGGGATGAAATCGCTTCCCCCATATTCCGGCGATGTAGGTCAGAGTAAGCTGTTCCCTTCTAAACTGAGGAGGCAGCATCCCCGATCTACATAGAGACTTTGTAATGGACTGGTCCGGAAGGCGCCTGTGAATAATCTGATCCCTTCATTATAAATTCGGTCTAGTAATTTCAGGCGTGACTTGCGTGCAGAGCTATAAATTGGCGCTCCATATTCCAATTTGGAGCGGGTAAGTGCAATGAAGATGCGCTTTAGGATTTCCCGCTCGGTACCCCATTTATAGCTGCCAAGAAATTTCAATATATCGAGGGTTCTCCTTGCTTTTTTGTAAGTATAATCTATGTGATCCTGCCAGGTTAGCTTAGTATCGAAGATGAGGCCTAGGAAACGGACGCTTTCTTTGTACTGGATTGATCTGTCTTTTAAATATAATGTGGGGGGGAGTGTGCTCGTGACGTAATCTGCAGAAGTGTAAGCACACCGTTTTAGTACTGGAAAATTTGAAACCGTTCCTTTCAGCCTCCTCAGCCACTTTGTCTACTGCCTGTTGTAGGGTTTCTCCGACCTCACCTAGATCACTTCCTGATAGGTAAATGGCGAGGTCGTCGACGTACAACGATATTTGAATTGGATCTCCTACAACTTCGGCTAGACTATTTACCGCCATCGTGAATAATGTTACACTTAATACCGACCCCTGTGGTATTCCATTTTCTAATATGTGTGGGTCCGAAAGTACAGACCCCAGACGCACTCGGAACCTTCGTGACTCCAAAAACCCACAAAGGAACCTTGGCAATTTCCCTCTCAACCCCCATTCGTGACACTTCCGCAGGATCGCATATCTCCAAGTTGTATCGTAAGCCTTCTCGAGGTCAAAGAACACGGCCAGCACATGCTCCCTACGCATGAATGCGTTTTGCACGTAGACCTCAAGGCGGCCCATTTGATCCAACGTGGAACGATACCTGCGAAATCCCGCTTGATGCTGGCTGTAAAGTCCTCTCGTTTCTAACACATAAACTAGTCTATAATTAATTATGGATTCGAGGACCTTACTCAAGCAGGTGGTCAACGAAATAGGTCTATAACTAGAGGGATCACTGGGGTCTTTTCCTTCTTTAGGGATCGGTATAATAAGTGCTTCCCGCCAACCATCAGGGTATTGGCCTGTCTCCCATATGCTATTGTACAACTGGAGAAGGCTTTGCTTCCCAGCTGCGTTCAAGTTTTTGATCATAGCATACGGGATTTCATCCAAACCTGGAGCAGTATCTTTACATTTCTTTAAAGCGTTCTCTAATTCTTGTATGGTCAGCGGTTCATTATATGTTTCAAGGATGGCAGATTCAAAGTCAAGTGGCTGTTGCTCCACGTCACCTTTTCGCCGGAGAAACTCCACCGAGTAACTCTGTGAGCTAGACACCTGAGAAAAGTGTCCAGCCAAGGCCCCAGCTACATCTCCCGACTCGGTGACGACGACATCATTGATTTTTAGTATCGGTATCGACGGGGTTCTGCGACTGCCAGAGAGAGCTCTTATCTTATTCCACACCTCCTTTAAAGTTGAAGATGAGGAAATCTTTGAAATATAGGAGGTGAGGGTTTCCTTTTTGGTTTGTTTGATTAAACACTTCTCCCTGGCTCTTAATCTTTTAAAATTTATTAAATTTTCCTCCGTCGGATACCTTTTAAATCTATTTAGGGCCTGCTTTTTTGCCGCGTTGGCTGCCTTGCATTCCGGAGTCCACCAGGGGACGGGGGGTCTTGTGACTCTCCCACCAACCCTCGGTATTGTGCCCCCGGCAGCATGAACCAACGCTTTTGTGAATCTCCTGGTATCGAGGGTCACATCACCTGTAAAGTTTGGTATCATCACTCTCGCGGCATAAGCAGTCCAGTTTGCCCTTTTGATGTCATATCTCCAGGGTATTACATAATCTGACCTGGAGATGGAGCTCGATACTAAGATTGGAAAGTGGTCACTGTGATATAGTTCATCTAGTGTGGTCCATTCCAGACGAGCAGCAATGGTGGGTGTTGCCACACTCAGGTCAATTGCACTGAAGCCTCCTGAATGTGCATTGAAACGTGTTACTTCACCACTGTTGAGGAGCATCAGATTAGCATTGTCTATATTCTCCTCAAGAGTTCTGCCTCGAGCATCACTTTTCACTGACCCCACCAGGTGTTGTGACAGTTGAAGTCTCCCATCAACAACACCGGGGCAGGGAGCTGCGAGAGCAAATTCTCCAGATCACTTCTCCGCCAGAATATATCTGGTAGGTAGATACTAGCTATAGTGATCTGCAGTGGTGTAGCTAGGCGCACGGCTACGGCTTGCAAATTACTTTGGAGGTGTAGCCGTCTGCTGGGGATGTTATCCCGTATACAAACGGCCACACCACCGCGCGCCCTCCCACCAGGGGCAGGTTGTACCTCTTTACTGTGTATGACGTACCCAGGAATTCGAATGTGTTGCCCCGGGCGAATCTTTGTTTCCTGGAGGCACAACCCAAATGGACGGTGTTCCGCCACCATTCGGCGTAAACCTTCCATATTATTAGTATAGCCCCGCATGTTCCATTGAATAATGGACTCACACATTTTAATAGCTAGAAGTGACCACGAGTGGCAGGATCTTGCCTAGTGAATTTAAAATATTTACAAAAATTGGTATTTCAAAACTATAATATACATAAAGACGTAGATATATGGATGCTGAAAAGGTAATCATAGTAATTATTAGTCAGTGGCACACGTTTTCCGGGGCTTGCCTTTTGGCCAGCCCCTTTTTCTTCTTCTAGGGAGGTGGTCGGAAGTGCTTCCCCCCTCCGATTCAGAGGCCTCAATGTCCGTTCCCAGCAGCTTCCATTGCTGCTTCGTGGTACGGACACTTTGGCTGGAGGACAATTTGTCCTTTGGTAGATCCGATGGTCCCCCCCTGACACTTAATGTATTGGGGGGTGGCAACATCAAACCACTATTTCTTTTTCTCCTTGGAGAGCGTTTCGGTGGACTAACCACCTTCCACTCCCCTTTGGAAGCGATTTTTTGTTTAGGTGGGGGCAATCCCACCTTTGTAACACTCCCACTAACAGTGGGATTGATTGTAGGTAGCCTTTCGGCTACCGGTGCCCTAGTAGGGCATTTTGTATAGATGGTGAGATTTCTCTCACCTTTGTAATGGCCCCTCTTAAAGTCGGAGAGGGGCTGGGTGGTGGGATTTCTCCCACCTTCACAATAGATCCCTTTAAGGCCAGGGAAGGGCCATTTATTTGTTGCCCCTGGATAGCTGTAGGGGCTGACATGTAGTGTGCCACTGATAGGGGCGCCCTTAACTTCTCAGCGTATGAAACCTCTTTACTTACATACGATTTGCTTTCAACAATTGCCCTTGCCTCATGGTAGGGCAATCGTTGAAGAGTTTTTATTTTTTTGGATTTCTTTTTCTTTCATTAAAATTGGGCACCCCGAGGATCTAGCATTGTGCTCTCCGCCACAATTTACACATATTATTGGCGGTGTGCATTCGCCCTCATGTTTGGGCTTACCGCAAACACACACCGCTTCTGGAGCCTTGCACTTAGTGGAAGTGTGTCCGAACTTCTGACATTGAAAACACCTCATGGGAGAGGGTATGTAAGGGCGTACTTTCAAATTATAAAAGGCAGCTTCTATCATTTGTGGCGGTCTTGGGCGATTAAAGGTGAGGACAAGGGAAGCAGTGTCCACTAAGGAACCTTCCTGCCGCCGCTTTATGCGCCTCACCTCTATCACTCCCTGATCAGCCAGACCCTCTTTTATTTATGTCCTCAATCGTGCTATTTAACAAGTCTCTACAAGTGATAACGCCTTGAGAGGAATTTAGACGTTTATGGGGACACGCTTCCAATTCAGCATCCATATATCTCTGCAAGCTTAATATGGTTTTTGCTTGATTTTGATTATCGGCTTCTATACAAATTGAGCCATCATTGAGCTTTCTTATGCTTTTGGTTTTGCCCAGCATACTCTTTATAAATTTATGGAGTTTAAAGGAACATTCGGTTGTAAATGTTCCTTCTTTCTTTTTTAAAACAAAAAAACCTACCCCAATTGTCTTCTTCGAAATCCAGAAATACTTTGTTTGCTAATTCCTTCCGGTTGCCGCCCCTGGCTTTCTTCCTCGGCGGGGAAGAGGGGATATATGGTTGCAGGGTTACCTGCATACCAGATGTTTTTCCAGAGTTACTGTCAATTTCCATGCCAAGTCGTTTATCATTGAGTCCAGTCGAGAAAGGAATAGATGGAGTGGTAGTGGGAGTACTTAGGATTTGGGATGTAGGAGTATTGGGTGTGTTTGGTAAGGATAGGGGAGTGGGATTGGTAAAGGTAAAATTTGGTGGGCTAGGCCCAGAAGAGTTTTTGAGATTATCCATTATAATCCAAAAAAAATTCGTCGAGGTGCGTGGACCCGCCTCCACGGACGCTCAAATGGACCCGGTTACTATCCGGGTGGACCATCACACCTCGATATAGTCAGGTGCCACGGAAGGCAGCGTTCCAATAGCAAAGCATTGACCCGTGTCCCCGCGGCCCCCCTCCTAACCCTAGGAACCCGCCTGAGGCGGGGTTCCCTAGCCTTCCTGGAGTCGGGCTATCCCCCAGGTAGGACTCTCGGATGAAGCCGAGGCCAAAGACATGTGTTGGGATTGGACGCCCGCAGGTCGTCGTCTCCCTCAATGCCCAGGATCCTCTTTTCCACCCTAGTCCCAAAGCCTCGTGCCGGCAAGCACGAGGGAGAGGTATTTATACTCCGAGCTCTCAACGAGTGCGTGTCCTTGTTCGTGCAATGAGTGTGGTCGTCTGTAAAGTGTCGAGTGTTCAGGTGTGAGTGAGTGTGTGTGGTGGGGAGCTCAAGTTTACCTGTGGGTGCGCTGAACCCAAGTAGCTGCACACATCAACTACCTCTGCAGGTCCTATGTGTAGTGTGTAGTGTTAAGGGTGTCAGTATGAGTGTATATTGTAGTGTTGTTAGGCTGGGAAACCCGCAGGGACGCCTAGATCCCTGAAGAAGTGGCTAGTCCACTTCCCCCTACATTATAGTCCATTATATTATTATACAGTTTTCAAATTTAAGGCTTAAACAGAGAGCATATATACTAGTTTTTAATTTTAAGAAATTACAGTACAATACCCTTAAGAAATTTGAGCATAAATTCAGCGTCTGAGTTTATACTGACTGTTAAGCATATCCTCACTTTTTACTTTCCCTTACTCCTATAGTTCGACCAAGATTCTTGAACATCTGCAACTGAATTAACAAAAACTGACTCAGATCGAAAGTGTATGAATGTCATCGAGAACATAAACGATCATAATACTATATAGTACAGGGAGGTGGGAGGTTACATGCAAAATAAGAGAAAGTAAAAATGCAATGTTTACTTACAAATTGGCTTTCTTAATACAAAACAAATTAAACCAAGTAGGAATAAACACCAACATTGCACAAAAATAATAAGTAAACAAGTAACTTTCCCAACTGATCTCATGTAATGTCTTTGCTTTTCTAGTGCACTCATTTCGATGTTCTAGATTTTTATCGGGGTTTAGAATTTTGTAACTGTTACTACCTGAAATATTCGCTAGAAATGAGATTAACATGTGCCATCCCAGCTCGTGTGGCCACAGATAGAGAGAGAAATAATGTTCAAGGGGCGCTAATGGCCAAGGCAGTCGATGCGCCCCAAAAAAAAAAAAAAAAAAAAATATTCTTTATTTTACGTCCAATACATATTTACATAATGAATTAGAGTGCCAGAAAAGGATCTATAACTCTTAACTGAGATTCATAAAAGAGTAAGCAGGGCTATTCCAATATTAGCAAAAGGACGAACAAAAAAACTAATACAAAAATAAGATTAAAAGAGAATTTTAAATAAAAACTTAGCTACTTAAGATACACTTAATTCTTTTATGATTGTAATGAATATTTACATTATACATACCTATATTTTTAATTAAATCATTGTTACTTATTTCTGAATTTAATAAAAATCTTTTTGTCGCTTGTTTTATGACATCCTTAATGAATGGTAAACTAAGTCTGATCGTGGAGGGAACTAATCGGTGTTTACCTAGGAGAATCTGTAGCGAATCTCAGAAACTTATTTTGGATTCTCTGAAGTTTTAGCATATTGGTTGGACATGTAAGGTTCCACGCTGCAGCGGCATAAGTTAAGTCAGGTCTCACCACTACTATGTATAAATTGATTTTATTATTTGTACTCAGCATGGCATGTCTATTTAAAAGTAAGAAAAGTGAGACTATTAATCCTTTACATTTGTTACAAATGATATTCACATGCTGAGTAAATGTTAAAGAATCGGTCCATCACCAAACCGAGATACTTAACTTTTGTGGACCAATCTATATTAGTGATAATTAATTTTCAATTTATGTTGTAATATCGGCCTCCTTTTAGTGAATAAAATACTTTTGAGTTTTATTCTCGTTTACTTTCATTTTCCAACGATGGAAATATTTATTATATATTCTATTAATATTTTTGGTAATATAATTAAATTTATCAGTACATTAGGCTAAAAATTAATTAATTTTAAACGTAAATTAATTAATAAACTTGCTTTAATTATATTGAAAGCTTTGATCATTGCTTTCAAATAATGCAACATGTGTATACTATAGCTGTAATTACAATATAACATAAAACTGGGGTGTGGCAAATATAATCTAAATACATATAAATTCTAACTAAATATTATATTTAATGAATTTAATTTATTTTAAGCAGTTTTACAAATAATATGAAACATATTGCAATAATTATAGGAAGTTGACAACAAGAAAATACAAGATGGACACTTTGGCTGTGCATTAATAAAGATATTGTAAAGTTAATAAAATTAATATTTTGCCGTATTTATAATAATATAATTTATTAATAATAATTTATTTGACAAAATTAAGGTAATGTTTAAATATGGTTTCATCGCATTGCATGAATATAGTGGCTCTTCACATCTTTGTATAAATGGTTGGAGCTGTTGAAGCTCGTAAGACCACATAATCCATGAGTAACATTGCCTTCAGCTCTCTCTCTATTTTGACTAAAAAAAGCTACAAAGATGTTCCTAAATATTATGTTAGCTAGAAATGGTTTTAGAGCTGTTTTAGAAAAGCATTCCTCATACTATATAAAATTCCTCATTAGTTTAAGATACTCCCATTAATATAGAGTGAAGACAACTAAATATTTGGTAAAAATCAAAATTATAAGGTCGAAGAAAATTGTTTAATAATAATTATGTAACTTGCAGTAAGAAAAAATCGTATGAGTGTTTCATACCAGATTTCTTTTTTCTTCTCAATTTGGGTCATCATCTCTTTTGCACAATTAATAATTTAGAAAGGCCCCGCGATAACAGGAGCTTTGGACAGTTATGCTGGGCTCTAGTCGGTAAAGGGGTTGATTCCCCAGTGTTGCCCTAGATTTTATAAAATACATTGATTTGATTGCTGACCACTGAAATTCTAGGTGTTCTTCTGACTAATAATGTATCAGGACAGGTGTTTCAATAATTCATTGCTAAAGACGATTGGAAATTTCTCATAATCAAAAGTCCATTTCAATGCTATTAATTTTTAATAAATCTCTAAGACGTTCAAGATTTGTAATGAATTGTTCAAAATAGTTTACAAGATCAAGGAAGCATATTTATGATATAAAAGTGAAATTTCTAATATAGCTTAAGAGTTTTTCACCATTCGACGGTATATCATCAACATGAAAAGTAAGTTTAAAATACATATTTGGCATGGGTTTTCCCAAAATGATATTCATTTCTCTGGAATTAATTTCTTGGCATTTACAGTTGGTTTTGGCTGTAAATGTTGTTGCTTGGCAGCACAGATGGTTTTGTTAAAAATCTTTCTACCAATCAACACGAGTGACCTTGTTATTCACCGGAAATGTCGTACAAATAGGTGAAAATGCGTCGAATTACTGAGAAGATTTACAGGTTTTAAGTGGTGGGTAACTCAAGATCTGCTAATTCAACCATACATAGCATATGTTCGGTATTTATCCATATTTGAATTTGCCGCCGTTAAAATACAATAATTTATAAATCTATAGGCAGTGTCCTAATTGTAGAGAGGGGGTAGTCCCTTTAAAATTGCCCTCTCTAGGTCAGTCACTGAATAATACTCAGACAAGTAAGGTGTATGTGTGTAATACGTAATTTGCCTTTGCCTATGCAATTTAGACCACCGCGCTCTCCTTCCGTGAAAACTTATGTGTTATCACTTCTGGTTTTCCTCGGGGAATTAGTGTTAATAAGTGAGTCACTATTTTACACTCGTACGAGCAATATATATGCAGTAGACAGCACCTTCTACTTATAAAGTTTAAACTACTTCCGCTTTCCTTTTCGTGAAAACCCATGTGTTGCCACATCTGGTTTTCTTCGGGGTTAGTGTTAATAAGTTGAATTCTTGTCGAGTGAGTGTCTCCGGATTCTCCCGGCCTGCTAAGGTTGATTGTACAAGCACATGGTCTACTTCCGGTTGCTTCTCCGGCCTTACAGCTTTCCTGGAGCCCGTTTAAATACTTCATCTATTTTCATCAGCCTTACTGTGTGGACAACGACGCTGGAATTACAGGCATATGGTTCTTTTTGTTTCCTTTCCTGTTTCCTATTTCCTTGAATTCCCCATATGGGCTGAAGGACTTCAGTCGGATCACACTAACTTTAAAGGTGTCTGCGTTTAAGGTAAGCGCCACTCCTTTTGGCTTGTTGAATATAATAAATATTTTTGCTACTCATTTTGCATTTATTTAATATTCATTTTGTTCATGTTATATGAGCCCATTGGCTCACTCTTTAATCTTTCTATACAATCCACTTAATATTTTCTGTCACTTAATATTTTCTATTATTTTCTTTTAAATTTTACTTTATTTCATTTAATTTTATTTAACAGAACTCACCTTTTAATTTCGTTTATTATTTTATTAAATTTCCTGTTTTTTACCAAACAGCATATGTACCGAAGTCATTGCCATAGCATCGTGATCGCCTTTGAAGAAATTAGACATCACCCGGAACCAAGTGCTAAGAATTATCAGTGATGCATCAAAATCCAGACCTATAGCACGATGGAAATGCAATCAGGAATTGAACCGCCAAAATTTAGATGAGATAATGGCAGTGTTAAAACCAGTGATCGGGTAAACCGACTTGGATTATATAACTGGAATAATAGCTTCAGGCAGCCTCCTGCATGATTAAAACTCTCAAAGAACATTTTTATCGACTACTAAAGTTAGAGATGATGTAAGCAGTTTCAAAAAGTAAAATACAGGTTTTTCCGACCGTGCAACAGCCAGGCCATAAAAAACCTCCACCAAGGAGTATCGCCCAAGGAGTATAGAAAGGAGATATTCTGGAATACGAATTGAAGATCCTAGCATTGGACTCTTAGCACTTCCAGAGATATCCCGTAAGCCTTTGTCTGCGTGTTCATTCGAATAAATCAGCAGTGGATGCTATCTATAAAGGAGGTGCTGGAGTCTTTTCGTCCTCTTTTAGTATAGCTGAACGGTAGTAAGGATGGTCCCCATTTTTTGATATGGAATTTAAAGAGGTTTTGTAAGCCCTAAACCGAATAGAGAAATTAAATTTTAATTAAGTGGTCTACTTTATTGATTCGGAAGCGGCGATAATGTTACTGACTACCTGGAGACTACGACCGAACCTTGCTATTTTACATTATTGAGTGCCGTAGCATCATTAACGTCCTCATCGAGAAGGAGGTCGAGCTAGTTTTACATGGATCTCTAGCCATTGCGGCATCTAAGGAAATAAGGAAGCTGATAAATTGCCAAGTAAGCAATGTGTGTATGGGCCCAGCCGGATTGTTCCATTTAATTTGAACCGGCAAAGCGCCTTCTGTGGGGTAACCGCAAAAAAAACAATTGTGGCATTACTGGTGATACAGTCAGTCGACAAGCATTGGGCGATCCTTCGTTTCAGCGCGCTGTTGTCAAGTATAGTCTACCTCGAAGCTAAGCAATTGCTTGATTTCCGATTAATCACCAGACATGCCTAGCTACAGGTAGATTTGTACAGAATTGGAGTGGCCAATAGTCCGGACTGTGTTGTTTGCAGGGCCAGGCAAATCACAGATTATCTTTTCACAGATCATGAGCGAGAGCAAAATTATATCAGGCATTAGGAAAAAAAATGTCTCTCAGTCTTTGACTTTTCTTTATTTACTGTTTCAAATGTACCCTTAGAGATAATATATAATGAAATATATCAACCTTAGAATTACAATTTTGGCAATTAATGCTCTTGCCTATCATTAAGTATGTATCCATTTTATAAATTGGTCTTTTTCTTTTTAGAAGATTGTCGACTTCTCACCTAAATGGTGAATTAATATTCATTTCTTTATGGAAGATTCTTCTCGACCGTTACTTGTATGAAGGAAAGGATTTTGAGTTTCGGTCTTTTTTTTAACCAAAAATAAAAAAAACTTAAATTTTTGCCAACGTTTCGACAAATATATTGTCTTTTCAGCGGAAAACATATTGACTTTCAAAAAATAACCTATTGTATTTATATGTTGTAGGCCTTGAAAAAGACAATATAAGTATTTGTCGAAACGTTGGCAAAAATTTAAGTTTTTTTTATTTTTGGTTAAAAAAAGACCGAAACTCAAAATCCTTTCCTTCATTCATTTCTTTCTCAAAAAATCAATACAAAAACTTAATCAGTTGGGCTGTTTAGACTGATGCTTACTTGGTCTTACTTGAGAGTTTTAGCCAAAATGATTTATCAAAATATATTAATTAATGAAGGAAAGTAGTATTAGAAAAGATTGGAAAGCAAAAATAGAAAATAATTTATTAAACAACCGAGTGTTAGGTATGAATTCTCAGTTGTTTTGAAGAGTGTTAAGATTTAATCAATCATATATATATATGGCAGCATGCAGGCATCACTGTAGTGTATGGAATTGTAGCACCGTCCAAGCATCACCGTAGTATACGAGTGCGTGGTAACACTGTGCAAACATCACCGTAGCGTATCAGTGTGTGGTAACACCATAACTCTGAACTACATCGTACACTAAAATATTGAACAGCAGACCAGCCTCTTCTCTTCCATTATCCTTATTCAGCTCTATAATTCTTTTCGGCTAGCTTGTCTCACACCATTATCCCTATAAAAAGAAAAATGTTATAAAATTCACCACCATTCACTTGTTAGAAATTTCTGCCATAACAAAAAAAAAAATTAAAATAATAGGGGGAATTAGTTTTTTTCCCCAAAAATATTACTGTTTTCCTTTTTAATCTATGATCTGTATAAGAGAGGTCATTCAATAAATAAAGAGTTAAAAAGTTGAAGCGCTAACGAATTAAATACATTTTTTTAATGTAATGTATTAAATGAATCTCACAATTTACACTATTGTGCAACATATTCCCCTAATGTATTTATACACTTTGCAAATGTCTTCACTAGTTTTTTTTGGAGGATGGCATATTTAACTGCACTACAAAATATGTCCAACTAATGACATATTCAGCATGACAATAGTGTTGCAATTAACGATTAATTCTTAGGTTTAACTGAAGTTTCTAGCAGTTTTTCGTAAAATTACACAATAAATAATATAGCGAGCAGGTGGCTGGTCTTTATTGTTTCATATTCTCGTTCTTTTTCGGCAAAAAAAAATCTAGAAATTTATGAAAAAATAAATAAATAAATAAATTAAAGTCTTAAGTGGTTTTTTTTTTACAAAAATGTAATCAACAAAAATGATAATTGAATCAATATTAAAAACAATTCATTGGCCAAGATAATAAAATTTATTAAACACTTTATTATTAATCTAAATCAAATAATATTATTATGATTAATTATTAAAATAATTTATGTTTCATAGAAACAATAGTTACGCTTGGCCGTTATTAATAAAACAAGTAAAATGTTGGTTGACTGGGGCCAAAAAAAAACGCTTTTTAACTTTGAAAGTTTATTTGTCGACGTGGGTATCCTTCTTCAGGATCTGTTAAGGAGGATCAACTTCTAACATCTAACTCTCCACCACTCCTTAACAGATCCTGAGGAAGGACACCAAAGGTGTCCGAAACGTAGATAAATAAACTTTAAAAATTAAAAAGCATTTCGCTTGTTTTTATTTATGTTTTCTTGAAAATAATATATTGATAATTTATTTTCCAAAATCATACGTATGTGTTTTTCTTACCCTTGAAATAATTAATATTTTCAATCTATAATATAATCAATCTATTTATCATTATGGACATTTTTCTTTATTTTTATTCAATTTATGTATCCTAGAATGTATTTCATGTAAAATGAAGTAGAATGGTTTGGCGTCGATTGGCTCCAGATAAATTGAGAAAACTTAATTGCATAATACAAAGTTAAAGCAAATTATATGTAAAATTGTTTCACCTGTAATTTGATCACATTATTGTAAATATCTAAAAATCTGGTGTGAAGCACTCACACAACTTTCTCTTACTCCAATTTTGAAAATTGTAATTGACAAATTTTATAGTTAGTATATCGAATTTAATGAAATTCGTCGAAAACTGCAAAAAAACTGTTCAGTAAAAGCGCACTTCCGGTTTACTATTTTCTTGAAACTTGGAATTTTGGCCATCTATTTATTTCTAATTACTTTTTTTTGGATGATAGAATTGTATAATCAACTAATAATAGCACTTTAGAAAAAAATATAACCCTACCAGCCCTCCAAAAGCCCTCTAAATGACTTTACCAAGAAAAAGGTTTCAAATAAAAGTTGTAATTCTTTAAATGTGTAGTTTCAATTCCTAGTAAAAGAAAATCGTCGGAGCCGTTATGGAGAAAATACCAGAAAACTGAAAAATACATTCCAGAAAAAACGCACTTCCGGTCATCCGATATTTTTCAAACTCGGAACTTCAACAACACATATAATTCTAAGTAATATTATTCACATGATAGAATTATATAATAAACTGAAATAGTACTTTAGAGGAAAACCTAAACACATCGCTCACCCAAAAAGTGCCCTTCAATGAATATTTCCAGAGAAATGTTTCAAATAAAAGTTGTAGATTTTTGTATGTGTAGTTGATGTACGAAGTATAAAGAAAATCGTCAAAGCCATTATTGAGAAAATCGCAAAAAAGTGTACCAAAAAAAATTCAGTAAAGTGGTACTTCCGGTTGAGGAATTTTGACGGATGACCTACTGTCGGATCCCATGGTAATACCTAAACGGAATATCAAGTTTGAACTTTCAACGATTTTTCATTTTTGAGCTATGCTGTTCACACACACACACACACACACACACACACACACACACGGACCCTTTTCTAAAAACCACTTTTTTGGACTTTAGTAATTTGGATTTAAGACGTTCAGTCTAGTACTTCATTAATTTCAACAGTATACCACAGACATTATAATAATAATAATATAGCAAAAAACAAACATAACTACTAATTTTTAAAGATCCTAGCATTTATTTATTTTTTTTTTCAAATTTTAGGATGGAAAGAAATAAAAGTCATAAAAGCGTAATTATATAATAAATAAATTTATTTATTTATTTTTTACAGAAAACTAAAATAGGTATTAGTTTGTGTTTGATTTTTGTTGATAATAATTCAAAATAACTTTTATTCCAATAAGTAGTTTATAAATTTATAAGTTAAACCATTTCATACATCTCTTGACGAATTTCTCAGCGAAATTTGAAGAGAACCAGCACCAAGTCAACATCTATTTTTCAAAAAATAAAATCTAGTTTTAGAAACATATATATGGTTCAATTTATAAAAAGGAAGTTCATTTCTAGATTACAAAATCCAAGGGTGAAGGCAAAAAAAAAACAAACAAAATATACTTTGATAGCCTGAAGTTTAGGTTTATGCGGTTAGCACTAATTATTTTTTTAATTACATGCCAGGCTCCAAGGGAAAAAATGCTGATCCATTGAATCTGATACACCCTGTTTAGAAAAAAAAAATATATATATATATATATACCAAAATTACCAAGTATTTAAATTTTAATTAAATTCCCCTTCCACAACTTTTCACAGAATTTTAAATTAATATTACACTTTTAATTTAGACTAATGCCGTTTGTCAGTTTCTCTCTCTCTCTTTTAATCCATTGACTTTGGTAAATTGTTGTCTACCACAAATTACGAGTTTATCGGATAATTCACCACATAAAAGTAACTGTTAAACACATAAAAGTATGTAACATTTACCACATAAAAGTAGCTTAAACCGGATCCGATTAGTCTATAATTTAATTGATTTATTAAAATATGAACTCAATTAAAAAAAAATCTAATGAATTATGGTTAAATTATAGTGGACTATGTATTTTTTTTTTTTTTTTAATTTATTACTAATTATTTGCTAAAATGTGGAGAAAATCGTGAAAACTGAATAAAAATTTGGCCAATTGAATTTGTTATAAATCTTCTAGTCGGCTCATCTGGGAATTTTCGAAGAATAATTATCAAAAACGGAAAATCCTGGAATGTCTAAACTAGATATTTCCTTTAAATTCTTTTAGGGAGATATGACAGTAGAAGTTTTTTGTTTTTTTTTTAAATCAATCTATAAAATAGTAATGAAAAGAATTTTTCATTTTTTTCCCGATGTTTTCGTAAATTGGATATAATAAATTTCTTATTAATTATAGATATACATTTTTATGACTTTTATTTCTAACATTAAAATCAAAGAATAAAAGATAAAAGTATTTAGGGTTTGACGGAAGGTTAAAGTCTATAATTTGCTTGTTTACTTTTGGCTTACTGATAAAGACAATGCTAGAATGTCAGAAAGTTTTTTGGTCCGTTCTATTCAAGTTCCATTCAGTTGATTATCGCTACCTACTTTCACACACATCTCCCCCTCCCACTGGTCACTTGTGAAACACTCAAATGATTTTTTGTTTCCGCCATTCACTAGTTAATTAACAAATTCTCTTCAAAACTTGGAATTTTCTTCCAAGTATGAGCAGAAGTACCAAAGCTATTATAAAACGTCACTATTTAAGAAACATAATCTACCAGAACTATTCTAGAAAAAAAAAAAAAAATCTGGTGTGTAACATTCACACAACTTTCTCTTACTCCTGTTCTCAAAATAATAATTGACAAAGATTACAGTTTGTGTACCAAATTAGTATAACGAAATTCGTCGAAAACTGAAAAAAACTGCATTTCAGTAAAAGCGCATTTCCGGTTTAGTAATTTCCTTGAAACTTGGAATTTTGGCCATCTATTTATTTTTAATTAATTTTGTTTGGATGATAGAATTGTATAATCAACTATGATACCAATTTAGACGAAGCTGTAACCTCACCCCTCCCCTAAAAGTGCCCTCAAATGAATTTTCCCAGAGAAATGTTTCAAATAAAAGTTATAGGTCTTTGTATGTGTAGTTTATATACGAAGTTTGAAAAAAATCGTCGGAGCCATTTTTGAGAAAAACGCAAAAAAATAAATAAAAAAACTAGTAAAGTGGTATTTCCAGTTGAGGAATTTTGACAGATAACGCACCGTCAGATCCCATGGTGATACCTACACGGAATATCAAGTTTCAACTTTTCGTTTTTGAGCTTTGCTGTTCACACAGACACACACACACAGACCATTGGCTAAAAACCACTTTTTTTTGACTCAGGGGACCTCAAAACGGATATTTCCGGTGAAAACTCGATATCTAAAATTTGACACGATTATAATACTTCCTCTTACTAGGAGTATGAGAAAGTAAAAATTTCCAATAAAAGTGATAGACCGAATACATTTATTTAGCTAAATACGATGCATTTAGTTTTTTTTTTTTTTTTTTTAAATTACACACAAGTGAAGAAACGATTCAATAAAGCACTTTAGGTCTGGCGATTTTCACCACAAAATCAGAATATTGGCCCACACATTCTTACATATTAATATTAATGTAGGTATACCCATATAACATAGAAAAATAGTACTTTAGTGAAAAGTCCAAATTTCCCCCTGTATTTATCTAAATGAATGTTCTTGGAAAAATGTTTCAAATAAAAGTTATAGAGTTAAATACATTTAATGTTTATACAAAGTTGAAAGAAAATCTTGAGAACCATTTGCGAGGAAATCAATGTATACAGTGAAGTAGTGAATTTGGTGGAAAGCTTTTTTTGGAATTCACTACGATTTTCCGATCTTGAGTTATGCTGGCAACAGCATAGACCAATTTCTAAAAAAACTTTTTCATGTTCATTGAACCTCAAAAAAAATTATTTCCTGAAAAATTTTATTTTGAAAATCTGACACTAATGAAATACTTAACCTAAGCGCAGTAAGTGAAACCAAAACTTCAAAAGCTTTAACATATCTTAAACTTTAAAAAAAAAAATTAATCTGGTGTAAAACCGTCACGCAATTTTCTTTTACATTCAGTTTTCAAAATTTTAATTGCCAAATTTTATAGTTAGTATATTAAATTTAATAAATTCGTCAGAGTTCACAGAAATTTGTCGAAAACTGAAAAAAAACTATTCAGTAAAAGCGCACTTCCGGTTTACTAATTTTCTTGAGACTCGGTATTCCGGCTATCTATTTATTTATAATTAATTTTGTTTGGATGGTAGAATTGTATAATCCATCTATGATAGCAGCACTTAAGAGAAAAACATAACCCCACCCCCTCCCCGAAAAGCCCCCCTAAATAACTTTACACGGAGAAATGTTTCAAATAAAAGTTATAGCTCTTTATATGTGTAGTTCACAATCCTTGTTTAAAAAAAATCGATGTAGCCGTTTTAGAGAAAATTGCAAAAAACTGAAAAATACTTTTCAGTAAAAACGCTCATCCGATTTCCTTCAAACTCGGAATTTCGATAAGACATTTAATTCTAATTATTATTATATAGATGATAGAATTGTGTAATAAACTGAAATAGCACATTAGATGAAAACCTAACTCCACCCCTCCCCCAAAAGTGCCCTTAAATCAATTTTTCCGAAGAAATATTTAAAATAATAGTTGTAGCTTTTGTATATCTAGTTGATATACCAAGTTTAAAAAAAATCGTTGGAGCTATTTTTGAGAAAATCGCAAAAATGTGAAACAAAACCGAGTAAAATCGTAATTCTGGTTGAGGAATTTTGACAGATGACCCACTGTCAGATTCCATGGTGATGTCTAAACGGAATATAAAGTTTAAACTTTCTGCGATTTTTCGTTTTTTGAGCTATGCTGTTCACATACAAACACACATACATACAAAACACTTCTTTGGACTCAGGGGACCTCAAAACATGTATTTCCGGTGAAAACTCGATATCGAAAATTTGACACGATTACAATACTTCCTCTTACTAGGATTAAGAGAAAGTAAAAACTAATCAAAAAATAAATATTGGCAACATTATTATGAATGTCTGTCTCCCAATGGAACAAATCGGAAGCTGATCTTTCTATTGTTTCCGTAATTCCAATAATTTAATTAACTAGTTAAGTCAAACAGTCGAGATCATTTTATCACAGCAATAAAAAGTAATAAATAATGCTGGACAGTTTTTATGGTATACGACTTGGTGCGGAATAAGGTTTTTACGATTAGGAACGCTAAGAAGCTCAAAACTGACCATAATCGAGAAAGTGATTAGGTAAGAACCTAAATGATCGCTATAAGTGTCTTAAGCTAGTTTGTGTTAACCAGTCATAATATAAATTAGTCAAGTTTTAATTATAGGTGCTAGTTTAAGTGGATTGTAACTCTCCAGAATATGAATCTGTCAAGATTTAAGTCTGATATTTGTTGGATTAAGTGTTTTAGCTACTTCTTCCACATCTGGAATTACTTAATTCTGCTTCTCGTAATTATAATGTTAAGTTAGTTGACATTAAACCTAGAAATGTCACACTGTTGGGACAGCAAAGTTTGTGAACTCACCAAAATATGGGGAGGTCACTTCCACTCAGGCAAGAGGATTAGCCATTTTGCTTAATAGATGTAACAATAAATCCCTTTGATTTCATTTTTTTCGTCTATGCTTCTTCCTGTATTGGTTACTAAGGCACCTATAATGATGCGCTATTACTGATCGCTCTATTCTAGCATTGGGATGGTGTTACAGCAAAGAGAAATGGAAGAATGAGGCTAATTGCAAGGTTTCTCGATCTGCAGAATTACCATCATTCAGGGAAATAACAAAACGGAATAGAAAGTTGTCTTTTACTCCTAGAGTAACAGGAAGTATTGTAATCGTGCCAAATTTTCGATTCGAGTTTTCACCGGAAATATCCATTCTGAGGTCCTCTGATTCTAAAAAAGTGGTTTTTAGAAAATGATCTGTGTGTGTGTCTGTGTATGTGAACGAAAAAATCGTATAAAGTTCAAACTTGATATTCCGTTTAAATATCACCATGGGATCCGATAGAAGGTCATGTATCAAAATTCCTCAACCGGAAGTACCACTTTACTGATTTTTTTTACTTTTCTCAAAAATGGCTCCGGCGATTTTCTTCAAACTCGGTATATCAACTACATATACAAAAATCTATAACTCTTATTTAAAATACTTGTCTGGAAAAATTCATTTTCTTTTAAACTACCATTTTCTTTAAACTGTAAGTGAACTAGAAGATATAATGAGCTACAAGTTTCATTTGAAACATTTCTCCTGGTGAAGTCATTTAAGGGAGCTTTGGTGGGTGGGGTGTGGTTTTGTTTTTCAGTCATAGTTGATAGCACTTAATTCATAGTGTTGATAGTACTTGATTCTACCATCCGATCAAAATTAATTAGAAATACATAGATAGCCAAAATTCCGAGTTTCAAGGAAATTAGTAAAACGGAAGTGCGCTTTTGCTGAACAGTTTTTTCAGTTTTCGACAATCTCTGAAGAATTTCATCAATTTTTGGTACACTAGCTATAAAATTTGTCAATCACTATTTTGAAAACTGGAGTAAGAGAAAGTTGTGTGTGTGTGTTTCATACCAGATTTTTTTTTATTAGATTTGTGCATGCTGTTTATAAAACTTGCTTTTTATTCTTGCTGTTTAAACTTGCCACATCTATTCCCACACCCAAACATACAAACATGTTTTTACCACATAAACTTACAGACAATTTACTAAAATCTTTAAAACGAATTTAGTGAGACTTAAACCCCTTTTATTTCCGGTGAAAATTCAATTTCGATTTTTTTTTATGATCGTAATAAAAATAAAAATGTATAAGAAAAATAATTAAATGTTTTATTGCTAAATGTTATATTACTGTATAAAATAAAATTTGTATAAAACTGCAAGACTTACTTTACTTGCACAAGTCACGTACTCAATTTCGAAACGAGACCCCACACAATCATTTGTGAACATGTTATATTCAAAACAATACATCGATAGAAACACTAAATATAAACTCTCAACATATAATACATCGGTTGCTACAAAATTTTACGGGTTGTTAAAAGTACACAAAATCAATATACCCTTACGGCCTATTGGTACAACATATAGCTTATCTAAATACATTTCAACTATTCTCCAAACACTCCGCAATATCAGTAAATACTGAATTTCTATTCTGACTAACCCTAGTCCTATAAATTAAACACAGCCGTAAACCTTATGAAAAGAAGCTTGATTCTATCCTCAAATAAGTACCATACTTCCGTAATCAAATATGTTTCCAATACACTGAAAGAAAATTGTTACCCGAAAAAACTCATCCATAATCTCATAAAAAAAATAGGCTAAATCAAACCATAATCACCCAAAAAAACAAGAACACTGTATCAGCAAACAAAGATAGAAAATTCTATTCAATACCCTATATTTGACGAATTTCTAAAAGATTAACGCATAACTTTTCAAAAAAAATAATAATATCAAAATTTCCTATTCTAATTCAAAATAGTATAATGGGGTTTTCTACCTCAAACGCTGCCACCAATATAATGGGGTTTTTGAGGAGAGAAATTAGGTTTGATTAAATGAATATGCTGACACTAATATAATGTAGCTAAGTTTACACTAACTGCACTGGACTTTATAATGAAAATGATAGAACAAATGGTGAGAATAAGATATGACACGATGCGACGACTGGTGTACAGTTGTTGTATCTGATAGATCTTTTAGATAGATTCCCAATGGCTTATATACACAGGTTCTTCCACTCTAGCCTGCCTAAGTCCCAGAGAGGTCCTCTCTTCTCTCTGCTATGGTTGCATTATCTTTGCGGTACTATTACAATAGCAATAAAATATTTTTTTGGATTCAAAAAAGATAAAACCCATATAAATCTAAATATTTAATGTTTACAAAATAACTTATTCAAACGGCCCTTCCACCTACATAGGAGAGACAAAACAGTATGTTCAAAATCGGATTCGACAACACAAATATGACGTTTAAAGAAAAAAAAGACAATACAGCTCTCTCTCTCAACACACTACACACTTTTTGACTTCACTAAAACTACAATAGTTGACAGAGAAAAGAATTCACAAAAAAAAAAAAGAAATTTTTTAGAAATGATAGTAACAGGATATCTATCAATTTTAAAACAGATATTGCTGATCGGAATGCCATATATATGCAAATTTATTGAAATAATGGCACCGCTTGTTTCCTCACAGTGCTAAAATATGTGATATAACCTATCTTACTGTAACCTGCTATGTTGTTTTAATCTAGTTGTGTCATCGTGAGAATGAGCTGGCTCCCAGGTAGAAAGTTCGATACTGTATAATAAAATGTTTTATACATATTATATTTACATATTTAATTCCAACTATCATAATTTGTAGAAGTTTTTAAGTCCAATAAACAAAACAAAGTATAGTGATAATAATTTAACTGCAATAATATAAAGAAATGGCTAGAAAACTGTCTGAACATTTTTTTTTTAGCAAGTGAGAAAAAAAGAATGTGCAAATGTCATATTGAATGTATAAGAGGTGCTCACCCCAACGATAGTAGTAATTATGTACGTTACAGTATTCATGCAAACAACTTGTTGAGTATATACGTAGTATTGTAAGCGCATGTATACAAATGTAGTAGAAGTACAGTCATTAGTTTTGTTTTTTCTTACATTATTTCTTCTTTTCTTTTTTTTAATGAAACTTTCTTAAGTGGGGGGGGGGAAGGATTAAGAAGTGTATGAATTTTGTCTAAGATCGTTCGAAGTTAATGTATTATCCATATTTTATGTGAAATATAAGCCACATGTTTTTAACCTCTTTCCGAAACCTTCTTGTAACTTGCGGTGGTTACCAGAACGAAATAGCAAGTTTGAGTTTTCTGTGATTTTTTTTCGGTTTTGAGACATTTTGTTCAAAGGCAGACGACACTCAGACGGACTATTTGCCAAAAAATGTTTTTCCTGGTTATAAATTAAAATAAATCCAAGGCGCAAACAGCCCGTGAAGGGCCAACTATAGCTTCCCAATTTTTCTCACAATGCTGGGTCAACACCGTCTTTGCCCTCACTGAAATCGAACCCCCAATTGTCGCACCAAAGACGAATTGCGCTAGCTACAAGACCAACATATGAGGACGTAGTTATAGAATCTAGAAACATTTATTTCCGGGAGAAAACCCATATCAAAAGTTGGATACGTACGTAATATCTATAGAAGAATCTTAGAGCAGTAAGCAAAGTTAGGTAAATTAAGGTCTATATTTCTTGACGGGGTTTACGTTCAACTAGATCAAGTGTAATGGAGAGAGGCATAAAACAATCTTAGGTTATTTTATGGCTTGGCCAATAAGTCATTACATTTTTTTTGGCATAAATAAAAAGAAAAATTTTCTAATAAAAATAAAAACTTAATTAATCCACATATTATTCATTTTCTTTCTATTACTCATAACGTCATAACCATCTTTAAGGCAACTTCATGATTCCTCTTTCAAAAAACGGCGTTTTGTTATTTTTCAGAAAAGAACAGTTTCTAGAAACTATTTTATGTCTTCGGTAAAAAATATTTTATGTTCATCGGTGTTAAATATTTTACCATTTAAAGCGTTTTGCAACGACCGTAATAAACGGTAGTCAGAAGGTGTTAAAATCTGGCGAATTTTAATTCATACTCCTAGCAGATCCCATCCAAGTTGTAATAACTTCTGTCGTGTGACTAAACGTGTGTGAGGTTTAGCGTTATCATGGTGAAACACCAACCCTAGCTATCTGCCTATTCCGTTAGTTTTTGTTTGATAGCGGTGTATAATTTGTATAATTGACGTCAATACATGTTCGCATTAATGGTTTGGTTTCTCAGAAGCAACTCAAAATACACAATTCCACCGCACTGATAACATAATCTTTTCTTTGTGTGTGGGTGTAAATCTGCTTTCAAAATACTTAGCGCAGATTCGTCACAACTACTTCAGGATTTTTTTTTTTGCGTTTAGCATTTTTGTAAACAAACCACATTTCATCTACAGTTATCATACATTTCAAAAATGGATTTTTTCTTCACATTTTAAAAGAAAATTGCAGATATCAATTCGCTTAACAAGATGAACTTCTCCATGCTTCCCAAATATCGACATATCCAAGTTGTCATAAGTGATTTTTCAAAAGCATTTTTCAAATGTTTAGATTTTCAGTAATCTTCGTTGTTGTTCAAACACCCATTTGATTTTTATTACTACTTGAATTTTGTCGGCGTCGACTTTGACTGATCTACCGGAGCGCGAAGAATTTTTAACTTAAACTTCCCAGTGCTAAATTTGGCGTATCAATGTTGATACTGTCAGCTTCAAAGCTGTGTGTATCAACGAAATTTTCTCTATGTTTTCTCTATATCTCTAAATTAAGTCTATGTTATCACACTGTTTTGACAAAAACATCCTGATGATGGGCAAACGCTCGAAACCGGTCGGTGGCCACAAAAAAGAAGCAGCTGCCACGGAAAATATCTGATACTTTCCAGCTCTGTGGAACCAACCACAACAAAGAAAAGAAAATAACCAAAATGATGCTCAATTCCGTGAATGCTATAACATTCAGTGGTGAAGTTATATTCAAATGGAATAAGTTATATTTACAGATTAGTTTGTCCGTATGTCTATCTATCGATAAAAGCCATACACTACTATAGTACTAATGCCTATTTTTTCAGGCGGGCTTAAGGTCCAACTAACAAATTGGGGTCGTGGACGGAAGCGGAAACCGTTCCGAACTGAGAACCTCCGAATTAAAAAGTCCATGCTCATAAAAAAATAAAACACTACAGTAACCTGCCCCGCTTCAACCATACACTATAACTATAGTATACATGGTAACAAAATAAAATCCAAGGCTGGGACCAAGGAGCTAACCTACCACGCCACACATCTAAGCTTTGCGGTCTTACGCTTCTAACCATTCAGCTAACCAGGCGCCTTCCATAAGTGAATTTTTCTGTAAACATGTTACAAATAAAAATGATAAAGTATCATAATTATATATTTATGTGTGTAGATCAGGGATGAGCAATTCGCGGCCCGTTAAACATGTTTATGCGGCCCGCCAAGCATTTCTAAAATTCAATTTATTTTATCGACTTTCTCCCATCAATATATTGTTATAACATTAATTATAATAAAATGGTAGTACATACTAAACCGAAACAATTTTTTGTGACGAGTTACTCACTTGTCCGCGACTTGTTTAAACATGCAATACGATCGCGCCGCATCTGTGCTTGTTTGTGTTTGCTTCTGTCACACAATCAGTCAGACTGGTATGCTGTTAACTAGCAATTTTAGCAATACTTGTGTTTCTTGAAAGGCGTGAGTGCAATATTATTGTCAAAAAAGTAATATTAGATTCTTCTTTACTTTGGGTGGTGATGAAATGAACCTTTTTTACAGCCAAAATTCTTATATTTATTTTTTCATTCAAATATTACAATGTTTTCTGTTCCCTTACGTTTCCGCACTCAACGTGCTGTCATCAGAGGGATACTACAATACAGACAATTATTTTATTTATATTATAGTTTGTTATCTGTTTTTATTAAATTTTTATTATTTATAATATAATAATATTCTTTTTTATTTGTCCAAAAATTACTAACCTTATGTTTTATATTTTGAATTTTTTCTTTTCTTTTTAAGGCTTCGTCAGGTTATTGCTTTTTTTGAAACATTTTTTATACATTTTAGTTTAGTAACATTAATATGTGTTACGTGTCTCTTTATTTTTATGAGAATAATGTGTCTCACTTTCCACATTTAGAAAAAGAAAACGTTACTACTTCTCAAAAATACGCACAATATATAGACATTTTAATCAACGAATTTCAATTACGATTCCAAATGTTCAAAGCTGAGAAGACAGCGGTTTTCATGAAAATGTTTTCCTCGCCATTTAATATCGATGTGGATAAAGTTCCCGAAGACTTTCAAATGGAAGTGCTTGACATGCAGAACAATACCGATTTAAAAAATGTATTCTTCTCAGTAAACATCAAAAAATTTTATAAATCTTATCTGAGCCCTGAGAAATTTCCACTTTTGACGAAAAATGCAAAGCAAATGATGTCTCTGTTGGGAAATACGTATGTTTGCGAACAATTATTTTCAACCATGAAATTAATCAAAAATGACCACCGATCAAGACTGAGTGATGCACGATTAGAAAGCTGCGTACGTGTAGCTACCTCATCAATTCCGACTGATATTGATCAGCTTGTATCGAAAAAACAATGCCAAATTTCTCATTAAAAATTTCAAGTAAATTCGTTTTTCTGTTCTTTTCTTGTTTGTTTTTATTTTGCATTAAAATTTGTATATGAAATCTTTACTTTTTTTTAAACTTTATAGTTTTTTATTCTAATGTTTATTATAAATAAAGTTTTGTAAATTATTAATAAGTGTTACTCTATGTGCGGCCCGCCAAAAAATTTTAAAATTTAAATTGGCCCGTTGATTGAAAAGGTTGCTCACCCCTGGTGTAGATAGTATACAAAAGGTTATAGAAAATCACATTGTAGCCATTCTCGAAACAAATCATGAAAAATTGAAAAACTATTTAGTAATGTAGATTTTTGGTTAACCGGATACGGTGTTGGTAGCGAAATGAAATATTAATTTTGAGTTTACTTTCTCTTAGTAAGAGGAAGTATTATAATCGTGACAATTTTTGATATCGAGTTTTCACCGGAAATATCCGTTTTGAGGTCCCCTGAGTCCAAAAAAGTGGTTTTTAGAAAATGGTCCCTGTGTCCGTGTGGTTTTTTCCCTTGAAAGTAACCCTAACAAGGGAGAGTTCCACATGCTCCAATACATGGAATACATGTGTGTGTGTGTGTGTATGTATGTGAACAGCATAGCTCAAAAACGAAAAACCGTAGAAGTTGAAACTTGATATTCTGTTTTGGTATTACCATGGGATGTGACCCTACGTTATCTATCAAAATTCTTCAACCGGAAGTACCATTTTACAAGTTTTTTTTTTTTTTACTTTTTTGCAATTTTCTCAAAAACAGTTCCGACGATTTTTTTAAAACTTGGTAATTAACTACATATTCAGAGAGCTACAACTTTTATTTGAAACATTTCTCTGGGAAAATTCATTTAAGGGCAGTTATGGGGGTGGAGTGGGGTTAGGTTTTCATCTAAAGTGCTATTTCAGTATATTAGAAAATTCTATCATCTAAATAATGTTAATTAAAATTAAATATGTTGTTGAAATTCCGAGTTTGAAAAAATCGGTAACGGAAGTGCGTTTTTACTTTACAATTTACTAAATGATTTTTTTCACTTTTTTCGCTATTTTCTCACAAAAAGGCTTCGACAATTTTCTTGAAATTTCGTTACTCAAAACTACCCTAAATACAAAGATCTATAACTTTTATTTTAAAACATTCTCTGGGGAAAATCATTTAAGGGCACTTTTAGGGGGGTGTGGGGGTTATCTTTTTCTTAATGTCTCATAGATGGATTAGAACATTCTATCATCCAAACAAAATTAATTTGAAATAAATAGATTGCCAAAATTCCTAGTTTCAAGTAAATTAGTAAACCGGAAGTGCGCTTTTACTGAACAGTTTTTCAGTTTTCGATGAATTTAATTAAATTTGGTACAATAACTATAATATTTGTCAATTATAATTTTGAGAACTGGAGTAAGAGAAGGTTGTATGAGTGTTTCACACCAGATTTTTTTTTTTTTTCGTTTTTGACTTATTTTTCCAGTTCTATCTCCTCTCCCTCTTACACACACACTCATACAAACACATATATAAGATCATTCACTAAAAGCCGTTTTATTTACACTCATGGAACGTGAAACTGTATTTCTGATGCAATTTCAATTTGAATATTTGATATATAGTTTCTCTTACAATAGTTCATCTTACAATAATAGTAAGAGAAAGTGAAAATCAATTTTTTTCTTAATATTAATATTATTTTCGTTATAGCTGAATGAAGAATGTTTAACATAGGTGATAATGTTAACAAAATTTCGATCGATTCAAGTTCATATTTCTTCTTTTCCTTTTCTTTGTAATATAAAATAAGAAAATAAGGAGATATATAAATAAATAAAAACCTTTCTAAAAATGACTTAAATGATAAATTCCATTTACGAAGAGCTTACATTATTGAGAGAAACGTTTCCTTGGTACTATCTTGACTTTTCCTTTTCTTTTTTTTCTTACCCATTAACCGAAAATTGGTAAAGAGAAATCCAAAAATAAACGGTCATATTTCAACCAATGTCTTTTTAGAGTTTTATCTGCCTAGGCATTTCCCCTTCTACTGGCTCATTTTCCTTCTTTTTCCTCTCTTTTCTTTCATCACACTTTCTTTTTCCTACTTTTTATAGTCTTTCTACTGAATTTATACTATATATATATATATATGTGTGGGTGTGCATCCATGTTTGTAAGTTTTGTAGCAATATATTTATTTGTGCTTGTATGTATATAACAGTGAAGTGCGTATGTATGTTATATAGTTGTGCGTTTGTACAAATAGTAGGGTGCAAAAGAAAAGCTGATACAGCAGATATTCGCTCTAACAGCGTCAAAATAGGGCGAAAAGGGTGATTGCTGGCCATTTGTTAGTAACACCCTTTTAGTCGGCCTCCAATACTTTTAGAATTGTTGGGAGTTTTGCTAGCGTTTTATTCTTATTTATTTATTTATTTATTTTTTATTCTACAGTATAAGTGTTAGGGCAATATTTGGGTTTCTCAGTATTAAAGTTTATGATTCATAATTTATACAAAATTGTAGATCCATTTTAATAAAGTCAAACTTTCGGTTAACTGATATTTGTTTTGTTTTGTTTTATTACGAAATTCACAACTATACAGTTAGTATATCAAGTGAATATGATAAGTGACAGTTAAAGGGCGTGAAAAACTTGTTGGAAGATGTCTCCCAGTGGAGGTATATTCCTTATTGATTACATTTTATTAGCCGTCAAAAAAATGTTAACATGAAGTTAGGTGGTCGCGGGGCCAGTGGCGTTTTAGTCTCCTGGGAGGATTGTGTGGGATAGCAAAGGAAGAAAGTTTTTGGACTAAGGGTTTAGGTTGGTTTAGGAGGGTTTAGGTAGCATTTTTTGTAACGTGTTTTTTATTAGTTGATGGACAATGGATTTTGGGGTTTCAGTGTGAAGGTTTTAGGTTCGAAGCATAGTACGGGGTTCTTCTGATGGTTTTGGATTGGAAAAACTGAATGTGATAGGAGTTGGAATGCCAGACCTCTCGCATCCATATGGAAGGGAAAGTTTAGAGCGTCGGTCAAATAGTCTTGAGAGAAGTTTGTATCGTCTGTTTAGTTCAAGCCTTTTTTTAATCATTTGTGCAGATTCCAAATGAGTATTTTGTCAAGATAAAATCCTAAATATCAGACTTTGTCGGCTGTTTTCTTCAAACTCGATATTTTAGCAATAAGTTTACTCCTTAGTTGTTGTGGTTGGTTCCGCAGAGCTGGAAAGCATCAGGGATATTTTCCGTGATAGTCTGCTTCTTTTTGTGGTCGTCGACGGTTTCGGGCGTTCGCCCATCATCAGAATGCTTTTTGAATTTTTAAATGAGTGTATCAACTAATTTGCTTGTTATCACACTGTTTGACAAAAAACATCCTGATGAGCTAATGACCTAAACCGGTCGATGACCACAAAAAGAAGCAGGCTATCAAGGAAAATATCTATGAAATTTACTCCTACTCAATATATAAATGTGGTAGGACTAACTATATTGAAATCATTCTTTCAGATATTTCAAATAAACATGTTAGTCATTCATGAACAAAAACCAGTTTACAGAAAAAGTTGAATGGACATCATTAATGCCTTGTAAACAATATCTTTGTATAAATTATTTTTCCTTAGTAGCTTATTAAAAATTAACCTTCATTAAAAGATTCATATTTTGAATTATAAGCCATATTTTCTTTCTCTTTTCTCCTTTAAAACTCATATTCAAGATTTTTTGTTTGAATTATTTGTGCCTTTTGAGTACTATCCGTTTCGCATTTAGCCTAATTATATTTATTGGTTAGCCTTGCCATAAATTGCAAAAGTTTTTATCGAAATTTAAATTATATCTTTGTATTTTTTAACAATTTGGCATGTTTAATACATTTTTTTGAAATCATTAAGGACTAATAGTGGAGTTCTGTAACCTATTCAGTTAATGGACCCAATCAAAAATATTTAGCTAATTTTTGCAAATTAAAGCTGGCAATTTTTGTTTATCTAAGAACGGGATAAGTTTTATTCAGAGATTCGTTTCGGTAAGGAGAGCTTGATTAGAATTAAGGAGAAATGTGATAATTGAACTTAGAAGAGAGAGGATGATGTTCTTTTGATGTATTAATTTTATTTAAACTAATTAGTACTAAAACTTGCTTTCAAGAACTTTGTTATAGAAGTTCTAGTTGGATTCATGTCAATATCAATAAAGGGGAAGTTCTAAAGGGGAAATGGAGGTTGTGTTTATCCCCTCACTATCATCATGTGAACCGTTAATGAGTGGCAATCTTAAACTGCTTGAAATGTTTTAATGTTTGACTTAATATGATTTTATTTGGCAATATATCACTTTTGATGGCTGATATTTCAACATTGGTTCGGACAATTAGATAACTGGGCAATAATTTGATGATACCTATGCATTAATAGAAACATAAACTGTATTTACCTATGCGAATTTAAGAACATCATTTTACAAACAGAATTCCATATTGTACTTTATCTATTAATTGTTAAATCGTTAGCCATTTCAACAAAGTTTTTCCTCACTCTATAGCCAAGTAACTCAAGTAACCGCCTTTTTGAACAGTGAACAACACAGCTCAAACGCGAAACATCGCTGAAACGAATGCCACCTGAAAATCTGGCAGAGTCGCTCATTTCAAAAGTTATACTTAATAGAATTTTTTAAAATAGAATCTCGATTATATTTTCTTAAATAACTCCACCGATTGCATGCTTAGATGCTTATGAGCAAAGTAAGTAAAATATAATTATGCTTATTTTTTCAGGCAGCCTGAACTACCAAATAGCTGTCGTGGATGGGGGACGAAATCAACTACTTTACATAGCATTTTTTAAATGAATGTAAATTTAGCAATTATGCACGGGCCTCAAACTGAGGACCTCACAATTACAAGTCTTTTCTCTTAACAAATGCATAAAGATATATTCCTTTTATATGAAACTTCAATCCACAAAAAAAAAAATTGATTTAACGCGGTTTCTTGAGAAAATAGATGTTTAGGTTTCCCTTTCGTGAACCGCCATCCTTGCATCCAGCTCTGATCCCATAATTGCCTCCACTCTCTTACAAAATCATTTAAATAAAATATAATCTTGGGCCAAAAAATGGCGGGTTAAACTCGACCCACAAAAATGTCAACAAATCACCTTTACTCTGCGTCGGGCCTCCTGTCCCTCAGTAACCTTCAACTCAATACCACTCTCTCCCACAAACTTAGTTCGCTACCTTGGGATGTACATCGACAAAAGACTAACATGAATCCTCACACAAAACTAAAAAGAATGGAACTTAATAAACGGAATAAGTTACTACTCAGACTAATAGGAAGACGATCGAAACTACTCTCGAGCACAAACGACTAATATACAATTGTATACTCAAACCGATGTGGACTTACGGACTTGAACTGTGGGGTTCAACCAAGCGCTCAAATTCCCAGAAAATTTAGTCTTTTCAGTCAAAAATACTCCGTCAGATAACAGATGCTCCATTCTATGTCTCTAATTCCACCCTCCACAGTGATCTCAAAATCCCATATGTATCTGAAGCTGTCAAAACTAAATATAAAAAATTCTATGACTCTCTTGCCCTCAACTCTAATCCTCTTGTTCAAAATCTCGCCTCCACAACTATACCAGATAATCCACCCCGTCGACTGAGCCGCTGTTGGCCCCGTGATCACCTCCAGCAATAGGAAGTAACTCCTGCGAGAGTGTTACCGTTGGGTAGCTTCTCTCCTCCAGCTAATCACGTCATTCATCATCACACATCATCATTCTATTCACTTATTATATTTATTTATATAGATTGTGAATTCCAAATAAAATCAACAAAAATGTTTCCCTTTCGAGAACCATTTCAATATAATAAAAGTTCTTCTACTTATATAAGTTAAGGAGAATTAAATTAAACTTTCAAAATTCCGACTTTGAAGTAAATCGATAATAGGATGGACGAATACAATTTTTTTTTGTTTTACGATTTTCACGAAAACAGCTCCATTTATTTTCTCCAAACTTAATATGAAGTCAACAATAGATAATATACACATGAACCAGTCGCTTTTATCTGAAGGAACGGTGACACAAGGTTTCTTTCTACTACTGTATAATACAGAGAAGAATTAAATGTGTTTATAAAATCCACATAAGTTCTAAATATAATACCAAAAATATGGTTCCATTTACTTGAAATACATCATACTTTACATATACCATAAATACTATCAGTTTTATTTGAAATAACTTTCCATATTCTTCAAATTTTGTTAATGGAGTTCTTGGCACCTTCAAGACTTTAGGCTTCTCTCTACTATGCTATGTCAGTGCAATATGCTGCTTCAGTTTCTGATGGACTTTAAGGTTAGCTAAGCGTTTAGTAGAAATTCCGTCTTTTAATTAGAATAATGAGAACTGCAGTAAAGAGAAAGTCGATTATTTTTGGGTCCAGAGACAAAGAAAAAAAAACGATAAATGACGATAAGTTCGAATAATTTAAATTAAAAGAAAAGAAAAAACAGATATACTGTCTTCTGGATGTATATAGGATAAAATTTTAATTAAAATTAACTTTATATCATTTGTGGCCTATTTTATGAGCCTTTTTAATTTCACATTATTTCATTGTAAACCACTTCTCGAAATGAAAATTATTAACTTCATTTTATTACATTGAAAATTTTCTATTGCTTCTTTATTTACTTACATTTTATAAATTAAACAAACTAAGAGTGTAAATATTTGTTTACAGCTTTTATATTAATTTTCTGCCCTGAATTCTGGAATTTCATCTTAAGTTGTACATTTTGAATCATGCAAACCTCAATTAAAAATTATTGAAAGCAGAAAAAAAAGAGAAAATATTGCAAAATAAGTATAAGTTCGTCCACAATATACCGCATTGCTCTGAATATACAGGTGAAGTAGTGGACCTATACAAGAAGGGCTAGCACATCTAATTTATGTAGGTTAGTGCTCCTTAGTCTGGAAAAGGGAGTGTATCTGCCGGCAGCCTGCTATAGGAGGCTAGGTAAGCACAAATGGGTATATTCCATAACCCTAGGTTTTGGTGGAAACCCCTCGTCTTTAGTTTGGGTCCTGAGCTCGCACTTACAAACCTTGTGCTATGTGTTCACTAACACTCGTCCAAAAATTACTGACTTCTCTTTTTCATTCTCTCTCTCTCTCTCTCTCTCTCCAATTAGCGACTCACTCTCTTTTTCCCTTTAGTTGCTCCTATTTTGCGCAGACTTTCAGTTGGCTTTGCCCCTTTTCTGCTTACTTCCTCACACTTTTACAGCATACATTTGCTGTGAGACTTGGAAAAAAAGAAAAAAAGAACTCCTAATCCAGCTTAAAGAAATAAATTAAACGTTCTAACGGTGTGTTTCCTTCATCCTCATTCGTTCCAATGTAGGGAATTGAGAGAGGGTGAAAAAGAATACGGAATAAGAAAGATAGTAAACAGAAAGAGATCTAATTTTGCAATGGGCGATATTATTAAGACCGTGTGTCTATGTAGCCAAATGGCTCCCCCCTGATTTATTAGTCTTTAGAGAATTTTGATTATTATACTCTTTTTACGAGCCATACTTCTAGGAGTTGGTAGAAGAGTAGCAAGCAGAGAAGCATATGGGAAAAGACAGTGCATAAACTCCGCGACCCTAATACTAGCTCTGCGGGGATTAGAAACTTATACGATAGGATAGGACCCTGTCTCTCGTATATAGAATGTGTTTCTAACACTTTGTTCCTTGAACAACTATGAACATTAAAACTTAACCAAGGAACAAATTACTTCCCATAATAATATGAATATACTAAAGCTATAATACAAACGACATACTATTTTATCAAATGACACAAAGTATTAAAGAGTTATGAAAACAAAACTTGTTAAACGGTTTTAAAATTCATATCAATTTGCTAAATACATACATTTATTGTGTTTATTAAATGTTATTTTAAAAAAATAAAATATATATTCCAAAAGAATATTATTACCATATTTATATAAATTCTCATGATACATTTTTATTTTTATATACTCGTTTGTAAAGTCTGTTAAATATATTTTTTCTTTTAATATTCATTTCTATTTTGAATTATCTCTATTTTGTATAATTTTTTTATACTTACACTACACGGAAGTTTACACATAATTTAAATCTTTAAATTAATAAGTGTTAACTTTTTCTAATAAATGTGGTGTATATTATAAATAATCTCCAGTCAGTTCCAATAAATACCCTCATAGAGTTATAACAAAAAAACTAATTTCTTACAATGTATTAAATATATCTGCTATTTTTATAGATTTTCTTTACACCTCTTCGTCCTTCTTTATTTATTCACTTAACAGTGCCTTTAAATATCTATCTGTTTCGGGAATGAATTTGGGAAAGCAATTATCATACATAAAAATTTTCTCTTTTATCTTTTTAAAATGAAGCCTTTTGAACATGTGTTGTTTAAATACTGAACAAAATTATAAATTCTATGAAGTTGATTTCAATAGTTTGTATGCAAACAAAAAAATAATACACCATTTGTAAAGTAAATTTAAGAACACATGACAAAGTTCCTAATGTGAAAAATCTCTTTTTTGTGGTGAAATTGTATTCTAATTTCAAACTAAGGAAACCTACATTTCTCCACTTTTTTTTCCGAAATATTTTTCATATAAGAAAGAAAAAAATTTGACTAAAATAGAAAAAAATAGGACTACAATAGAATGTTTTGTAGAAAGTTGAACCATAATGTAGGTATGCTTTAGGTAACTATTCCAGAAGTCATTTGCCTGAGAATTAACATTTAAAGAATGGAATAGAGAATAAAGAAAGAATAGGTTTTCCTATGCCTAAAGATAATCTCTTTTGAACAATGTAACAACCATTACATAACCGTTTCTAATACTAAACAGAACCGGCTCCTTAGCCCACAATTATCAACCTAAAGTAACCAATATTGCCTCTTTTTGGAATCCATTTAAGGCAGTGAGTAAGTGACAAAACAAGAAAGCGAGAAAGAGTGAGAGAGAGTATTGTGTGTAAGTTTCCGGGCAAAATTGGTTAACCGGAAGTACGACTTTAGTGAATGGCTTTTTTTTTCAGTTTATCGGATTTTCTAGACAATAATTTCAAACTATTCTTTAAACTTTGCATACTGGCTAATAAATGTCTATCACCTTTATTTAAAAATTTATTAAGTAAGCTGGAAAATAAGGATTTTTCTCAAAAGTGCCACTTTAATGTAATATACAGTTCAACCATCTGTATAATATAATAGTAAATTAAAAGCACTCATAATATTTTGAAACGGTTAAGTTTGAAAAAGAGATCGATTGATTGGAATTACAATTTTACAGAATTGATTTCGATGTTTTTGGGAATTTTCTTGAAAATTGCCAAAATGATTTTTTTATTTTCTCTTACAATTAATTAGTGAGAGGAAGTATTGCGATCTTGCCAGATTATCGAAATTGAGTTTACACCGGAAATACACGTATTGAGGTATCCTGAGTCCAAAAAAAAGTGGTTTTTAAAAATGGTTTGTATGTATATGTGTGTGTATGGATGTATATGAAAAAAATATCTCAAAAATGAAAAGTTGCAGGAAGCTCAAATTTGGTATTCCGTTTAGATACTACCACCGCTTCAGACACGAAGATTTCGGCCAAAATCCATCAATCAGAAGTGCCACTTTACTGAATAGTAAATTGAGCTACAACTTTTATTTGATAAAATTTTTTCCATGGGCACTTTTGAAAGAGAGGTGGGATTATGTTTTCCTCTAAAGAGATTTCCTTAGTTGATCATATAATTCTACCATCTAAATAAAATTAATTAGAACTAAATAGATTACCAAACTTCCAAGCTTCAAGAAAATTAGTGAACCAAAAATGCGTTTTTATTGAACAGTTTTTTTTTTTAAGTTTTCGTGATTGTTTCCATAAAATACCAATGAATTTCATTAAATTTAGTATACGAAATAAAAAAAGATTGTCAATTACAATTTTGTAAACTGCAGTAATAATATTAACGTTTATTGAACAAGAATATTTTTACATAGGTATATATTCAATAATTTAACATTATTATTGCTTTGGATATTATCCGTCAGAAGAGTTGCAAATGTGAGCTTAAACTTTAAGAAACCCTTAGTAGTTTTTTATACATTATAATAATATATAAATATAGTAATCAAAATAATGAAAAAACAATAAGAAAAGTAATTATTAATTTTCGTTTTGTTTAGTAATTTTGAAAAGTAATTAGTAATTATTCGATTTTTTAATTAATGTTAATAATAATTAAACTCTTTAACTAATATAGATCTATAAAATAATGCCTCTTTCAAAAATCTGACTAAAGCAGTCCAGTTTTGGCCGTTCAGAAGATTTAGCAACTCATTTTCTGATAAAGATTATTTATTAAAATATCTATATCTGTATGGCTTCAGTATAGGAGAGATGGCGATCAAATGCTTTACACTTTCTATTTCTCTGCAGTTACAAAGAGAACAAAGTTGACATACTTCAGGCTTAAATGGTCTATAATTTAAATTTAACAACTCACACCGAGACTTCAGTATTAGTTTAGCCTCATTTAATGACCAAGAATCTATATAACTAAAACTATTATGATCTAACAAGGGGTGTAATCCATGAGACACACCTTGCCTTGCCTTTTACTCCGCATTAGATCTTTCTTCCCGCTTTAGGTTAACAATTAGCTCACCTATACTAGATTCCCAAACTGTCACTATAGTGTCACCATCTGCCACTGTATTAATATTATATTGATTACATAAATTTTTCCCAATCTGAAACCAGTATAAATTTCTTTTAATTACTTCTGTTACAACCAATAAAGTGGTAATCTGAATGTTGGCAATTTAAAACATTTGCTATATAATTTAAATGAAGCTTTAAAGTATATATAAGTACATACTGGAAATTTTCAATTCCAAATTTAAAATGTAGTTTGGCGCATTGCTTGGAAGCGCAAATAATTTTTTAAAGAAGAACCTTTGTAATTTTTCCACTTGTTCGTACTTATTAAACTCCCAAACCTGAGCGGCATATGACACATGACAGCCCTCGATACTGTATTTAAATACCTTCACCTTGGAGAAAAGAGGTACATTATAAAACTGCAGTATGAGAAAGTCATGTGGTTGTTTAATACAAATTGTTTTTTTAATTAAAATAAAGTTTGTAAATCCGAGCTATTAATGAAATAGTAATTAATATTCCTATTTAAATATAATTTCTACTTGATTTGGATAAAAAGGCTAGCGAGAGAGTAATCGTATAATATGTCCGGCTACTAGTAGATTTAAGTAAATAATAAAACTGGAAGGGGATAGTGAAAGCGCTCTCCAGTGAGCTTCATTAAAACTTGTCCATATGAAAACACACATATATATATATATATATATATATAGGAGAGAGAGAGAGAAGAGAGTGTGTGGAGAGTGTGTGTGAAAGAGATGTCTGTATGGTCTATGAGATGGAGATATAAGTGCGGTATACATGGAGCACTGTATTCCTTTCATCTTTTATTTCACTCACTACCGCCATCACTAACCACCTCTCCGCCACATCACTATTGCTGCCTCACTGCTTACACACTATACATACGTATGTTCCTGTTCCCCAGTTACACATAACACGATTACACACTCATCACAAGTAGGTAATGAGCTACCAGCCATTCTCTTTTTGCCAACTTTTGGATTATATTAACCATTCCTTGCTACTTTTCTATACTGAATACTTCATTTCTAAACATTGCTCCGTTAATTTTTTTTTTTTATTATTATTATTATTTTTCTTTTCTTTTCTTTTGATATTTCTTTTGTATTTTTCTTTCTGAATTCTTCCGTTTACTTTTCCATCACCGAAGTTCTGTTAAGAATGAAGTACAACTCATTAAAACTTTGTTATAATAGAAAAGTAATGAGGCATTATCTCTAGCTCCTTCTAAATACAAACAGTTCTTTAGAAAATATTCTTGCGCATTGTTAAAGAGGTGATTAAAAAAAATACCATGAATAAAAAGTTGTATTATATTTTATTTAAAATCTACCGATTATTTCTGATTTATTAGCAAATTTTGCTAATAATTTCAGCATAAAGTTTTGTAGTATTGATGAAAGTCTTTTTTTTTTACAGCAGTATTTCCTTATTCAAACCGCTTTTCTCTATTAAAATAGATCTATGAGTGAGATTAGAAGAAGTTCAAGTTGAATTTTATCAGAAAATAATAATATTCCAAAATATTCAATCGACATTGAAACTTAAAATTTTTAACGTTAATTTTTTTATACTTAATACTATGAAGTATCGCTTTCCAGTAAAGTTGGAATCAGATGACACTTTTTAATAATAATACTTTCAGAATATCATTGTTTACACAACTAACATATACTGTAGTTCTCATATTCCAATTGTTTCATATTATCTTCACTTTCAGAATGTTTACTAAATATATAACATCATTTTGTCCGTGCGTGTGTGTGTGTGTGTGAGAGAGAGAGAGAGAGAGAGAGAGAAAGAGCATAACATCATTTTTTCAAATACGGTGGGACTTCATAATAATATTGAAGTTAAATTAGGTTTTGCATGTGAATTTTGTTTTTCGTTTATTAAGTCTTTTTTATTTCGATGTCTTATGTTTGTATATTTCGAATTGTTCAAATATTTCCAGTCATCATCCTTTTATACTTTAGTATACAGACAATAATGTCATAGAGATGTCATTGGATTTATTTATGTTCGTTTACGTTTAGATGGATAGTGTAGTTAGACTCAGTTTTTTATATGTGTTCCGAAAAATCTTACCTAATTTTTCTGCTGGTTTGGCCAATGTAGATATTGCAACAGTCTGGACATGTGAGTATGTAAATGCCGCTATTGCCCTATATATCAGTAATCTATTAGTATGTACTGTTAGTTTTGATACTTCTTTCTTATAAAATTACTTGTACTAATTAATAATAAAAGAATTAATATTACTAATAGAAGTGAAACAGTTATAAAAGAGAGCAAAATTTAGTTAGCCTTTCAAAACATGTTCAGTTTTGGAAAATATGTCTTCTTTGATCAACTATTTCAAATTTAACTCAAATTGATATACATAAAAAAAATTTTCAATTGGAATCACCATTTTTTCCTTTCAATCATAACTTTGGAAATTTACTTTAAAGATGCTCTATACTTGAAGATAATAGTTAAAAAACTTCGACTGCAACGAAGGGCCAATGTGAAATTAAAATCTATCGTACATTTTCCAAACTTGTTAGTATTGAAATGCAAGAGTTAATTTTAGCAACAAGAAAATGTGAGTTCACAAATTGTTTACCTTAGGAGATTCTAATTTCCGCCAAGTGATTAGTTTCTGGAATCAATATTTAAGGGTTGGCGTAAGAGGTAAGTTATAAGATTGAGAGAGTAGTGGAATGGTGAAGAATGGAAGGGGTTGGAGATGGGGGATTGCCTTGTCACTTCCGTTTATGGTAAAGTAAACGGGCAGAATGGGCTATATGGTGTTGGTTCTCCTACAACGTTTTAAAGAGTTCATAATTGCCTGTATACAGGAAAACAAGGTAACCAATTAAAAGTTATTTATAAATGTAATATGACACCTGCCACAGCACTTATATGCTGTTGACGGCGTTCATTGTTATAATTCCATCATAAAATGTACTATTTCCTTTAATAGATATATTTATTAATTTTAATTACTTTATAACAAAGTTTTAAAAATAAGGAGAGGAAGTGGTAGCACCTAAATTATCTCAGTTTTGTGTAAAAAAAAAAGTGTAAACTTTATTAAATCTAATCTGTACAAACTGTGATTTCACAACAATGTTTGACAAGACATTCTTAAGATGGGACGAACATCAGAAATACGGGTTGATGATCCCAAAATGAAGCAAGCTACTAATGAATTTTTAGATCACCTGATAATGAAAAAGTGGTTTTCAGAAAAACAAATCATGTATTGTGTTTGTGTCTATAAATATATACTTAGTAAGAGGAAGTATTGTAATCGTGTCAAATTTTCGATATCGAGTATTCAACGGAAATATCCATTATGAGGTCCCCTGAGTCCAAAAAAGTGGTTTTTAGCAAATGGTCTGTGTGTATGTAAACAGAATAGCTCAAAAATGAAAAAGCGAAGAAAGTTGAAACTTGATATTCCGTTTAGTATCACCATAGGATCTGACTGTACGTTATTTGTCAAAATTCCTCAACTGGAAGTACCACTTTACTAGTTGATTTTTACACTGTTTTGCGTTTTTCTCAAAAATGGCTCATACGATTTTCTTCAAACTTAATGTGCCAACTACACATACAAAGAACTACAACTTTTATTTAAAACATTTCTCTGGGAAAATTCATTTAAGGGTACTTTTAGGGGTGGGGTGAGGTTATGTTTTTCTCTAAAGTGCTATCGTAGTTGATTATACAATTCTAGTAGGGATAAAAAGTATGTTCTGGGCCAGGGGCTAGGGATACTAGGTTTCCTGTCATGACAGAGCGCACTACATCCAATACGATGACCCCATAATTGCAATGAGCTATGTTCTGGCGCAAGGGCTTGGGATACTAGGTTTCCTGTCATGACAGAGCGCACTCCCAACATCCAATACGATGTCCTCATGAGCACCATAATTGCACAAAAATGAGCGCCACGCAATCCTAATAAATGCACAAAATGAGCAGCACTCTCATCAGAGCGCGGCCGATGACCTTGAATAATAAAAAACTTGCATAATCCAAAATTTGAACCAACGAACCTGATGTTATTAGCATACAATGTTAACCATTAGACCATAGAGTAGATCTATTAAGAAGATCTATGTTAGTGGTCAATCAATCTCGAATGAAGAATAATAAAAAAAACTTGCATAATCCAAATTTTGAACCAACGACCATGGTGTTGTTAGCATGCAATGCTAACCACTAGACCATCAGGTGGATCTATTAGGGAGATCTATGTTAGCGGTCAATCAATGACGATGTATGACTCACTCTAGCGGGAAACGTGCGGAGGAAGTGATTATTTTTGTGTGTTAACCCCACACCATAACCTTGAACTTCCTATAAGATTTGCACTCATGGCAGAGATATAGATAAGAACAGTCGGTCAGAAGACGGGATATTGCGCAACTGCTGTTGTATTATGTGTGTCCTCGGTGCTATCAGCAAAAAAAAAAAAATATGTGATTCACACCAAACCGTTGTGATACTGGGTGTTAACATTATGCTTATTAAAAATGCGTACTACCTTATTATATTTTTTAGGAGTTAGAATAAAAACTCATTTATATTTTTTAAATTTTTTATTATCAACTTGTTACATTGACATTTTTTATGGTATAATGCATTGTTTGTTTAATTAATACAAAAATATTTATAATGTATCATAAAAAACATAAAATTATTTTTTGGTCTAATGTGTATATGCAAACCATGCAGTGAAGGTGTGGAACGAGTTTCAATGTACAACGTTGGGAGAATATAGTGATATCTATTTAAAGACTGATGTTTTGTTGCTGGCTGATGTCTTTGAAAACTTTAGACGTGTGACAATGAGTACTCATAAAATCGATCCTGCGCATTATTTCACTGCTCCTGGTATGGCGTGGGATGCTATGTTGAGGTTAACAGGCGTTAAATTAGAACTTCTGCTTGATTATGATATGATTCTAATGGTCGAACGTGGCATAAGAGGAGGTATCTGTCAGGCTTCCCTACGGTATTGCAAGGCCAATAATAAATACATGCAAACCTATGATCCAACGCAAGAGTCAGTATTCATCATGTATTACGATGCAAACAACTTGTATGGTGATGCTCAGAGTAGGTTTTTACCTTATGGGGGCTTTGAATGGGTGGAACAGCCGGAAGAGATTCAAGTTCAAGACATCCCTGACGATTCCGAATTTGGATACATATTAGAAGTGGATCTGGAATATCCGGAACATCTTCATCCGCTTCACAACGACCTCCCGTTCCTTGCAGAAACAATGGCGCCTCCTAACAGCGAGGGAAATATTAAAAAATTGATTCCTCATCTTGGCAGGCGGGAGAGATACGTCTTCATTACATTGCTCTTCAACAGGCCCTCGATTATGGGCTGCAGCTGGTGCGGGTTCGTAGAGCCCTTCGATTTAAGCAATCGCCATGGCTTAAATACATCAAATTAAACACGGATATGAGGAATCGTGCAACCAACGATTTTGAAATGAATCAGTACAAATTATATAATAATTCGAACTTTGGGAAGACTATGGAGAATGTACGTAAAAGGATGAACTTTGAGCTTGTCACTAATGATAGCAGATTAATGAAATTAATTACAAAGCCAACATTCCTCGATGCTAAAATATATGATGAGAATTTGGTTGGTTTTAGGATGGCCAAAACGAGGATATGCTTTAACAAAGTTCCGTACGTCGGGTTTTCTATTTTGGAGATCGCGAAGGATATAATTTTCAAATTTCATTACTCCATTATGCTGCAAAAATATGGACCAGAACGGCTTCGTTTAATATATACGGATACGGACTCCCTATTGTACCGTATCAGCACAGACGACATTTTTAAGGATATGCTGGAAATGGAAGATCATTTTGACACGTCGGGATATCATCCAAGCCATCCGAATTTCTCTATTAAAAATAAAAAGGTATTGGGGAAATTTAAGGATGAGGTGGATGGGCGCATAATTACCGAAGTTGTTGCATTGCGTCCGAAGATGTATGCTATTGATGTGGATGGGGATATAAAGAAGCGTGCAAAAGGCCTGCAAAGATCTACGCTTAAGAAAATTGGATATGCTGATTATAAATCTGTCCTATTTAACGATGTCTCGATGTCAAGCATAATGAAATCGATTCGGTCGGCAGGGCATAAAGTCTACTCCACCTTAATGAACAGACGAAGCCTTTCGGCCTCCGACAATAAAAGGTTCATCCTGCCTGATGGGATAAACACGTTGGCCTATGGACATCGGGACATTTTGGTGCAGGATATTGATGTGGATTAACGTTTGCATATACATATTAGACCAAAAAATAATTTTATGTTTTTTATGATACATTATAAATATTTTTGTATTAATTAATCAAGCAATGCATTATACCATAAAAAAATGTCAATGTAACAAGTTGATAATAAAAATTTAAAAAAATATAAATGAGTTTTTATTCTAACTCCTAAAAAATATAATAAGGTAGTACGCATTTTTAATAAGCATAATGTTAACCCCCAGTATCACAACGTTTGGTGTGAATCACATATTTTTTTTTTGCTGATAACACCGAGGACACACATAATACAACAGCAGTTGCGCAATATCCCGTCTTCTGACCGACTGTTCTTATCTATATGTCTGCCATGAGTGCAAATCTTATAGGAAGTTCAAGCTTATGTTGGGGTTAACACACACAAAAATAATCACTTCCTCCGCACGTTTCCCGCTAGAGTGAGTCATACATCGTCATTGATTGACCGCTAACATAGATCTCCCTAATAGATCCACCTGATGGTCTACTGGTTAGCATTGCATGCTAACAACACCATGGTCGTTGGTTCAAAATTTGGATTATGCAAGCTTTTTTATTATTCTTCATTCGAGATTGATTGCCCACTAACACAGATCTTCTTAATAGATCTACTCTATGGTCTAATTGTTAACATTGTATGCTAATAACATCAGGTTCATTGGTTCAAATTTTGGATTATGCAAGTTTTTTATTATTCAAGGTCATCGGCCGCGCTCTGATGAGAGTGCTGCTCATTTTGTGCATTTATTAGGATTGCGTGGCGCTCATTTTTGTGCAATTATGGTGCTCATGAGGTCATCGTATTGGATGTTGGGAGTGCGCTCTGTCATGACAGGAAACCTACTATCCCTAGCCCTTGCGCCAGAACATAGCTCATTGCAATTATGGGGTCATCCTATTGGATGTAGTGCGCTCTGTCATGACAGGAAACCTAGTATCCCTAGCCCCTGGCCCAGAACATACTTTTTATCCTTACTGCTATAGTTCATAAACTGTTTAATCAGTGCAATAGTTTCACTGCGTCAAGTTGGTATCCTTCTACTTAGTTTAACATCAGCTATTCTAAGGTATTTGGTAAGCATAACCTCAAATGTATTCAGTTAACAATGGCGGTCCGCTCGAGCATTGCACCTCGGAAGAAATACGCTCAGTGAATAGATTTTTAGTTGCAGAGGTATGAAAGGTAATCCACGAAAGAATGTTGAACGGGAAGAATGATGTACGGGAATAATTGTTTGAACCATTCGAACGTTTACAAATGAGTAGAATAGTTTAAAAGTGCCATGTAAGTGTCTTGACGAGCAACGAATGGATGGCCGGTTGAAGTTGCAACTTCCTCCCTTGAATCTCGCATTAACGCGTTAATCAGGACAACAGGCGTATTACTGTTGAACTGATAGCTGAAGAAATGCATCCGAGTTGTGGAACTGTGCATAACATTATTCAGAATAAGCTGCACTACAAGAAAATTTGTGCGAGATGGGTTCCAAGACAACTTACCGACGCCAGGTTTCAGATCAGTGTAATGTTAATGTGTGATGATGTGTATTTGTAGTAGCACGAGCGGTATTGTATAATAAAGGGCTTGTAATTATGTTGGAGATAGAAGTATTAAGAATAATTAAGAAATCACCACTATTATAAAATAAAATACAATTTTGGATACTATAAAATATTCAGTACTTTATACTATTATTTTTCGATTTTGTCCTTCCACTACATCAGTCAACAGTTCAAGAACGATGTTGAAAAAGAATTTTTCTATAGAATTCTAACATGTCATGAAACACGGATACACCATTTGGAGGCGGAGTCTAAGCGTCAAAGTCTTGAGTGGAAGCATACGGGTTCTCCCACTCGAAATAAATTATTCAAGACCCTGCAGGTAAAGTCAAGCTTACAGAATTCTGGGATTCGCAGGGGCCTATTTGTTGTGACTATATCGAAGATCAACGAACCATCAACAGCCAGTATTACAGTGATATGTACACACACAAAGTAACGCCTGTCATTCGAACGAAACGTCTTAGACTCTTGACTAGAGGCGTGATTTTGCTTCATCACAACGCGCGCCCACACATGACACAGTTAACTCAAGAAACACTTCAAAAAGTGGGGTGAGAGATCCTTCCTCATCCCCCTACAGCCCCGATCTTGCCCCATCGGACTTCCATTATTTTGGGCCTTTAAAGAGGCTCTACGTGGGAAACATTTTCAATCCAATGAAGAAGTTAAAAATCAGGTGCAAAAGTGGCTTCGAGAACAACCCAAAGAATTTTATGCCAGAGCCATAGACAAATTAAAAGAACGATGCGACATATGTATAAATGTTGCTAGGGACTACGTTGAAAAGTAGCCAACCTTTTGTATTGATTAAAGAAATCATTTTTATTTAAGCGATCTAAGTTACAGCGATTTGTCTCGTCGCTTAATGAATGACCCTCGTGTTTCCATATCTTTAGCTCCTACCTTTTTGTGACTTTTGATATTATCTAGCAATCCTTCATTTTTTTTTAATACTTTTTAAAACTGAAAATTAGCCAGATATAAAATATAAGTAAAAATCAATAGGTTGTTAAAGTTTTTAAGTTACTTTTCTATTTGATGTTTATAAAAAAAAAAAAAAAAAAGAATAAATTTTCTGCCATTTTCATAAATATATATTGGACGTGGGATTCATCCCGAAATGTCTAGGGAAAAACTAAAAATGACTTTTATTTACAATCCTGACCCTGCAATTCAACAAAAATAAGCATCAAAGAAGTAATAATTTTTCTCTCACTAACAGTAACTTAAGCCAAATATCAAAAATCTACTGGGGCCAGCAATCGCGATCTGTTTAAATTTATAAAGCAAACAAATTGTATTATTTACCATACGAATAATGTAGTTTTACTACTTGTTCGTTTGCTACATTTCCTGGTTCCCATTTGTGGATCAATATTGAATTCGAATTGGACATTCACAATTGACAAAAGAACTAAATAGGATTATTAGTTCCAAAATACATATTTCCATGAATGCATTATATGGAAAACGGATAGAATTGCAATAAGTTCTCTTACAGAGAAAGTATAAATAAGAGAAATTAATATTTCCTTTAGTTAAACACATTTGAAAAAATCCTGGTATATTCGGATAGTTGTTTGTAAGTTATTAATAGCCTAGTGAGTATAAAGTTATTTAGGTAAGTTATGTGTAAATATATTTATAACTTGGAAGGAATAATCGATCAATGAAAAATAATCCCTCTGCTTAAAGTATCAAGAGGTGTTACAATTGTTTGTCTATAGACACAACATAAAAAGTGGGTACTAGCCATGTCATATTATCATCCTTTTGTAAATATTTGCTCTTTAAACTTCTGACAGGAGTCAAATATTTTTTTTAGAACCATGAACATCGATTTTGTTTAATATTTTGTTACTAATTGGTTGCTTCCTCCTCCTGCTGAATTATTCGTATATTTTAACTGATTTACATATTATTTTAAACTTATGTATGGACAGAGCGTTAATTTCTAAAGAAATTAAAAAAAATGTTATAAAACATTAAGAAGATTAAGACCATCAAGAACAATATGAAGAAAAGAAGGAAGGAAAAGAATTAGCGGTCTCCCACGCGGAGGTCCCAGATTTGAGTCCAGCAGGGGCTTAGTTTTTCTCTTCCCAGGAACCTCCGGAGCTCACTGTTCCGAGATGGGCAGTGTTGTCTGTAAGAACACTCGTGGAGGCCGTCAGTGCACTAAGAAGGCTTCGGACGCCAATGTTGACGCGCCTTACAAAAAAAAAAAAAAATAAGGCAAAATTTCAATCAGAATTACAAGAACTCCGTAAGAGAAAGTCGTAAGAGTGTTTTACAACAGGTATTTACATTGTTTCTCACAAAAATACGTAAATTTAACATTGAATTTGAAATTCATTTTTTTAAACAAAATGTATGATGAGATTAATTTTCTGTTGTTTATCAAAAATAATAAGCTCATGAATGTTTGATCAAAATCACCGTTTTACACGTTATTGTTTTTGTGTTATATTGGTGTGATACGGTTTGGTGCTGGTGCCTGTTCTATCGTCACTTTAGTATAAATCAAATCAACAACAAGAGGCCTCTTATAGCTAGTAGAGTCTCCTTGTAGTAACTGGCTCCGTTTCGATCTTTACTCACACTTAGTTATATTGGTCCCTGGATACAGTCGGAAGACAGACAGACGATACTAAGACTCTGCAGTCGAGAAGTAGGCATGCCTTGTAGGCACGCTAACCTCTCCACATAAAACTATTACTCTTAGTTCTAACTCCTGTTGTCTACTGGTATTGCCAGAGACGTAAAGATTTACCCTATTTTTTTATTATTATTTTTTTTTATCTATAAAGCTAAATAAATTAGAACTATCCTTCTCTGACCCATTTTAAAATGAATGAAAAAGTTGCGTTATACTGGTAATAAAGAGGTACAATGAAGTCGGAAAGTGCTGCTTTATTTGGAAGTATCTTCTTACTTTTGAACAGTTTGGATTGGTCACGCTAACTTTGCATTAATAAAATAAAAAATAATAATAATAATAATAAAACATTAAACATGTCTGCATTCACGAGATGTGACCCCGGTAATGAAAAAGGAAAATGTAATAATTTCCAGTTTTAAGAAGTTTTCTTACATTCATTTCTTTAATTTCAAGAATTTTATGGTTCCTAGTGTATGTTAGTTGTTTCTGAAATTTTTATACGTTCAAATAAATTCTTATGATAGTTATTTCTAAATCCACTCCTCAATTCTCATTTCCTTGTAAAGATAATGCCTTCTAAATTTCTTTCTTATTGCCTAGCCATTTTTTTTTTTTTTAGTTTCTTGATAATTATAGATTTTTTAACATTTGAAAAATTATTTTTTTTTTTGTTGCACAACTACGTATTTTTATGATGTAAGTAAGAAAAGGTGAAATAAAAATGTCCTACCAGTCTTGAAACCTTCATATATTTTTTTATGTTATAATTGTAACTTTTTAAATATAACTAACAAGATTATTATTTTGAATTTATAAATAGCATTGCGAACCTCTATCTAAATCATCCATTCCACTAAAATAATCCGACCAGTGAATCTGAAAGCATTAGGGCAGCAAATTAAAAATGACTGATAATTAATATCTGGTTTATATTACTCACTCTTGTTTTGCGGATGGCCCAAGAAACTAAGGCATTGAATAAATAAACTGCTTGATTTCATTTTCTAAAGCCGTATACTAATCTTCAAGAAGTGGCCCAGAGCCTGTCCTCGGGATATCGAATGGTACGATCTGCGACCATTGAGGATTTGCACTGTAGAGAACATGGGGAGTTCTGGGAAGCAAGTCCAGGGGCAAGATACAGTAAAAGGATGATGCCCAAACTGTGTAAAATCAGTACCAAAGAGATCTTTATCCTCAGGAGGAACACAGATTTACTTATGGGTCACGGAGATTCCAAAAATAAGGTAGGGGTGATTAGCTCGGAATTCTTGTGCAGACTATGCCAGGAGGAGGAGAAGGGGATTGTCCCCTACCTGTTATTTGATTGCGTGGCAATAGTTTAGTTGCGATACGAAACCTGGGATACCCTGCGCCCTGAGGAGATAGTTACACAAAAGGATCTAGTGTGAACATGTGTGATAACACCAGCGTTCACGTTCTAGACCATCGTGAATGACACAATAAGTCTATGGTGGCTGCGGTGCTGGGATATTGCCCAGCCGAGTTGGTAATCTAAATCTAATCGTCAAGAAGGGCAATGGGAAATTTTTCAACGATGTTTGGTCTAAGTGCAATGTGCCCTTTATGGGGCTTATATCGGAAGGAAATGTTTGCCAATTCATTGTGGTAATCCCTATTTGCTCTAAATTGTGGATGACAAAACAACGATGACTATGTGTGGCCGTGAGTGATATGCAATAACGCAAAATTTTCACCTTAAATGGAGTATGATAATACAGGCTCTAGAAGAATTTGTTCATTGCATGTTTGCACGATAAAACTCCAATCTGTATAATCAGTTCAGTACGGGCATGAATTTGATATGTTCCTGCACCATAAGTGTCTTCGTTTAAGAGACTGAACGGTTAAAACAGAATCGGGATTTATCTGCGAATAGAAGAATTTCTCGATAGAAGATCTCGATATTGAATCTTGAAACTTTGATAATCTTATTTGCAAAAAGCTCTTTTCTAGTCAATATCTCTTTAGCTACAGTAGCGAACCTGATGTTCGGCGTTTAGCGATTAAATTTGAGTTTTGATCGTGTCGGGCACATTCCGGGGTGCATAAGGGTCCGTTTAAAGTTGATCCTTTACTTCCACAATAGTTAAATGTTAGTTCCATATTATAGAGAGCAGACGAAACAATATAAATAGCTGACAGTTATCTCGGTCGATTCGTGTTACTTCTCTTCGTGTTACTACTCATCGCTGGAAACCATAGTGAAACCTGGAGCGTAGCTCACTGAGAAACTTGGCAATATCTCAAATACTGTAGCGTTCCTCATCCGCAAGGCTTGAGCGATAGTATCTCTATTTAGTACCCATTTTAGAAGTAATCTAATTAGCATTGATTGTCAATATACAATAAGTGAATGTAAACAACAAACATTACAGTTTAGTATCTATGAACATTGGCCATAAATTAATTATTTAACAAGTGAGAAAAATAGGACTTTAACACACTTGAGGTCAGAGTTTGACCTCCGAGCACACTAAATACTATAAATAAATTGTGCTTAAATCAGAAGTTAAATATTAGATTATTTGCTGCAATCATATCAATCAAAAATTGATTTCCAATAAGTATGTGAAGAAGTTAACTCAAAATAGAAGGTTCATTACAAAGGTTTTTATAGTTTACGTATGTCAACAATTTCCTAATTAAGATATACATAAATATTTCTCAGATACACTATTATTGTACATGGCAACATAAAGAAATATTTATATGATAATGCCTATGTGGCAGCACTTCGCAAGACAGGAGGCATAACTACATAAATCGTTTCTGCAATCGTTGAATAACGTGTCGGTTATTATATTAAATTTAGTGATGGAAGTACAACTTTCATACACAAGTGAGTTACACACTATTTTCTCTCATTAGTATAGTAATATTGGGACATAACCAAACAAGTCTTAACTAATAATAAAGTTGTTTTATTTCACAAGTGATTGTTTCACATTAATGTAATTATACAAAAACATACAACACAAGACCGATCTTTTTTTTGAAGTAATTAATAATGAACAACTATGTTATAGTAAACAACTTTTTAATGTTAACAACATGAAACCAGTTACAACTTAGAACACACTAAGGAAAACCTAACATGTCTCTGCCTCTAACCACTCTGTCTCTGTCCTCTAGCGGCAGCCAACACAATTTCTTCCGCATCCTACACTAGTGTGTATGAAAGTTACTCATTTGCGAAGTGTTGCCACTAGGCATAATCATAATTATAAATATTTTTCTGCAATCTTTGAATAATGTGACGATTATTACGCTAAATTTTGTGTTGAAAGTTCAACTTTCACACACGAATGGGTTACATACTACTTTCTCTCACTAGTGTGTGTGAAAGTTACTTGTTTTGCGAAGTGCTGCCAGATAGGCATCTATAATAATAATGTATATGAGAAATATTAATATATTTTTACTTTCTCTACTACTAGTAAGAGGAAGTACTGTAATCGTGTCAAATTTTCGATATCGAGTTTTCACCGGAAATATCCGTTTTGTGGTCCCCTGAGTCAAAAAAGTGGTTTTTAGCAACTGGTCTGTGT